>PVKV010016014.1:15958-52269 GCA_004027835.1 Alouatta palliata | reverse complement strand
TTAAAAATAGTAGCCAAAGACACAAGACTAGAGATATTCCCAAGGGTGTATGTATAAAGAGAATATCAGTGAGCTGGGGACAGCTGTGAGAAGCACAAATAAGAAGGCAGAAGGAAACGGGAACCTGTATGTGTGTGTGTGTGTGTGTGAAGCATGAATGAGAAGGCAGGAGGAAATGGGAACCTGTGTGTGTGTGTGTGTGTGTGTGTGTGTGTGTGTCTCAGAGAGAGAGAGACAACTACAGAACTCCAGGAAGATGATTTTAAGGAAGCGACAATAATGTCAAAAAGTCCAGAAGCCACAATAGCTTGAGGACTTGCAAGGTGGTCAATTTCAGCCTTCCGGAGTACAATAAAATATTTCTGAAGAAGGGAAAACTGTTTACGTCTTTCAGTTTCTTTTCCCCCAGATGAAAGTTTGACATCTTTCATCTGGGAGAAAAGAAATTGAAAGATAATGTTTCTGCAAGAAATTTAATCTGCATAAGCTATCCTTGATATTATTTTTTAAAGCATCCACTTTGCTAATGGTAAAAATTTGGAGCTGTGCCACACATGCAAACTGATTTTTTTAACAATAAATTCAATCATAGTCATATAAATTTCATCTCCAATTGGGATAAATTGTAAAGAAATGATGCATTAAAAGATCTGTTTCTCCCAAGTTTCTTTTGACATGACAGAAGCAAAGAAGATGTTTTTTAACCAATTCTACGTTCCTGCAGAAGGATAACATAATCTGGTCACCTTTTATATCCATCAGAGGCACAGGGTATTTCAGACATAGGTAGACATTTATGAGCACAAAATTGAGAACGATTAACACTCAAATTAACGTTACATGAGATTCAACATCTGGTAAGTGTGTCGTCAGTTTGGGTCATAGACCGCCTGCTAGGCTAAATGTTCATACAACAGCAATTCACCCTGCATACAAATGAAAAAAGAATGATACTGAAAAAAAAATTTTTCCAAATTTAACTGTATGTATATAGAAGCCGCTTACATTTTAAAACTTCAAATGGAAGTTAATAATGGGTCAAATACTCACAGGGTGAAGCATACAGGATGAGAAGGAACAGAGAATATTTATACTTTTGCAAGCATATTTTATAATAAGCTATAGTATAGTACTGACATTAGTTTCTATTTTACATAATCACTGCCAATATTAGTATTGGTCTACTCTTTATCAAATATTGAAGGACAAGAAGAGGTTAACCACTCAGTCTTGATGCTAGGTATCTATGTAAGAGAGTCCTCAAACATCAGGCTGGTTTTGGCTATAGGGCTGCACCAGAAAATGCCAAATCTCAAGGTTACTCAGCTGCCTTTTCACACAATCCAGTTATTGTCAACTTCAGTAAAACTAGTAAGCTCTTCCCCTGCTAATATTTCAGCAAGATATTCGCTTGCAAACACAGGTGTGACTGTGATTATCAGCTGCAGATTTCGAAAGCAAAGAAACTTCCTGCACTTTTGAAATTGAAAAGCAGAAATCACATTTTTACCTTGTTTATAAAATGAGCTATACTTTTTTTTAAAAAGGCATTTTGTAACACAAACACCAACTAAAGAAGCATCTAATACTGCAGTCTGCATGTTGAAATGCCTAAAAGTCACTCTGCTAGTTTGAGAACTCTTGAGCATTTGCTGTAGTTTTCTAGATAGTGTTTACTGGCATTTGTATGGCATATTTCCCATCAGTTTGTATACCGTGACCCCAGACCGTCACAGGGATAGTTTTGAGTGGTAAGCCTTTGTACTTTGGCATCCAGCTGCCTGATTTTCAATTCTGGTCCCCATGCTCAGTGTGTGGTCTTGGGCAACTTTGTAACCTCTAGAAGCTTCAGCTTTATCATCTGTTGGGTGTGCTTGATAATATGCCCAGCTCCCCACTCCGTGATTGAAAAAGATAATCCTGATAATGTGTACGGCACAGAAGAAGTGCCAGATGAATATTAGCCCTCATTAACAGTAATAGATGACCCTGATCCTAAGTTGCCAAAGAAAAACTGAAACATGTTTAGGATTAATATGTTTTTGCCTCTGTGTTTGTGTTTCAAAGGCATTTTGTGATATTTTAATTCTTTCAATAATCAGCAGATATTTTAACTCTCAATTTGACAGATACACACTATTTACTTACCCAAACTGTGACACAAAACTTTCTGCAGTGTTTTCCTGTTTTGAAAAACTGAGGTTCTGTGGAGAAGCTCAAGGTGGTGACTGTGAGTAGGGTATAGAACAGGGTACAGTAATAAGGGTGGGTAATCAGTGTGCCAGGATTCAAACAGAATGTCCCTACTTTTTATTGAGTTTTAATATTGGGCTTGTCAGAAAATTTTAGTTTGAACAAAAGTTTCTGCAGCTTAAAAAGGGGGATGGTGTTAAAGGAAACACTTATGGTGGCAGGGCGCAGTGGCTCATGCCTGCAAACCCCAGCACTTTGGGATGCTAAGGCGGGTGAATTACCTGAGGTCAGGAGTTTGAGACCAGCCTGGCCAACATGATGAAACCCTGTCACTGCTAAAAATACAAAAATTAGCCAGGTATGGTCGTGGGCACTTAATCTCAGCTACTCCAGAGGTTGAAGCGGGAGAAACTCCTGCACCTGGGAGATGGAGGTTGCAGTGAGCTAAGATCCTGCCATTGCACTCCAGCCATGGCAACAAGAGCGAAACCCCATCTCAAAACAAACAAACCAAAAAACCACTCATGGTGTACCGTCTCGTTTTTAAAAGTATTACAGACAAATAGTGAAGGCTACATTCAAACCATTACCATTTGAGTTCTGAATCTACGTTAAAATCTTGCCTTTAACTAAACCATCATTCAACAATATTTGGGATTCTGCCTTTTCCCCTTCCTGGCAGTGTTAAACAAAGAGGGCTTATTAAACCTCTCTGTTCATCATCCTTCGTTTGAGAAATCTACTTTAATAAACTGACGTCTCATTACTCAAAATGGAAATGAATGAAATAAATCTTGTCTCCAGGTCCCTGAGATGTTAGCCTTTGGCTTTCAATTCTGGTTCCTGTGTTTGCTCAATGTGTGATGTTGGGCAAGTTTGTAACCTCTTGAAGCACCAGTCTTATCATCTGTAAGGTGGGCCTTTATCCCTACCCCAAAAGTGATCCAGTGCCAAGCAATCTTGAAGAAGAATGTGGTGGCTGTGCCTGTGGTGTCTCGACTACCTGGTTGTGAATCTGGCTTTACCCTCTTTGGAGCTGTGCTCTTGGGCAACTGACTTCCCATCTGTGTCCCTCAACCACTTATTCATAAAGGGGGGCAACAGCACCAATCTTGTGAAGTTATTGTATGGAATTCAAAAAACAGTGCACACGTAACTCTTAGAACAGGGCAGATAGAAAACAAGTACTCAGTAAATATTAGCTCTTACAGTTAGTAAGAATTGAGTCTGTTTTAGAACCATTTTCATGACACGAATTATTTCTAAGTCTAATTATAATAGTCAGTGCATTTATCATTTTAAATTTCCTCCTATGGCTATATGAAGGATGGTAAATAAATTAATTAGCTTTATATTTTAATTATCACTTGGTAATTTTTCTCTCTCCTTTTTTTTATTTTTTATAACTAACATTATTTCCTTACATCTTAAGCCATGAAGAGAAAAATCAAATTCTCGGCCAGGCAGGTGGCTCACGCCTGTAATCTCAGCATTTTGGGAGGCCAAGGAGGGTGGATCACCTGAGGTCAGGAGTTCAAGACTAGCCTGGCCAACATTTTCTACTAAAAATACAAAAATTAGCTGGGCATGGTGATAGGCACCTGTAATTCCAGCAACTTAGTAGGCTGAGGCAGGGGAATCACTTGATCTCAGGAGGTGGAGATTGCAGTGAGCCAAAATCGCATTATTATACTCCAGAGCCTAGGCAACAAGAGCAAGACTCCGTCTAAAAAAAAAAAAATCAAGTTCTCTTGAAAAGAGTCACAGCTAAAAATATTAAGCCTGCAAGCTGGTCCTGAATATCTCTTATTCTGAAGATGGGGAAAGATGACCATGTAATCTAGCTGTATTTTATTGTTATGCTTTGTGTATGCTTAGATTACTAAGAAAAGTATAATGAAATATGATTTTGATGTTATCTATTTGACCTTTTGATACACATAATTTTACCTCATACCTTTCCTGTTTATATTTATCACTTTTCCAAGTACAATTCCTGAAATCTAGGTGGGGGGGAAGCCCTAAAACTATTAAAACCATAACAAAGCCTCTTAGTTCCCTTTCTGTCATATTTCAGATCCTCAGGCACTCCACATGTTGCCTCAGACAGCTGACTGGACATCTTTTCCTCCCCAACAACATCTCTTGATTCTTGGGTTCAAAAACAAAGAAGATGGAAAATTTTTGGAAAAACTAATAAGTAGGAGGCAGCCAGTATTCACAGGTAAATCATCTGAACTTACAGGGTCTAGCATATAGTAGGGCCTGTGATGAGTTTTGGGCCCCCCAAAAATGTTTAAGTTAAAATGAACTCCTCCTAATCTTCTTTGTGGGTTAGTTAACAATACCTGGAATTCTGGTTCCAGGAACTCTTTCCCCCAAGAACATACACAATCCTGGAATACCCACCCCACTCAGTCTAATCATCTTACCCCACCCACCACTATCGCCAATGCCTAATTATAGGACACTTAATGCTAATTTTCATCATAATCAATTAGCAAAGGTAGAAGAAAATTATGCAACGAAATTATATGAAACCAAAAATATAGCCAATGACCATCTGAAATTAGTTGTATTAACTGTTGTATTAATGTCCATTCCCCTCTTTTCCTATGTAATTAGCCAAGAGCTTAGATCTCTTGGAGAGTATTACAGTTAAATGGTGTTCAGTAATCGTGGTTGAAACTTTCAAAAATCAAAATATTCACATGAAGTTGAAATCTCAAACTTATGTGCTGCATTCATGACCAGGTTAAATTTATTCTTGAAGCTCTAACCACATAATTAAGAATTTGTGTTTTGTCTGGCACTGTATCCTCTGAGGCTTATCTGAACTTCGAGCTACATTCGAAGTCAAAGGATCTGCACACTTGAATAATACCTAGGAGGAACAAGACAAGAATCAGACACATTTATGACAACATTTTTTCCCAACTCAGGAAAAACATTCTGAAGAGATAGGTGAATTGTTATAGGCTGTCTCTTAGATCTCTCAATCAAGAAACACAACAAAATAAATAAATGACAGTTTCTAAAGGGCAGCATCTCCTCGGCCTTTCTCCCCATAGATCTTTTCTTATTATACGTATGGTCTATGGATGGGACTAGTTTCTATACTAAAGATTTCATATCTATTAATATCAAGATATCGTTTATAGCTTGCTAAAGAAAACATTTTGAAATGGAAGTCTGGAGAAAATAGTATAAAAGTTTATTGTTACAATTTATAGAGCAGAAAACTCCTTTCAGTCCGCTGACCACAGAAGATATAGTAAGACAAATGGAGACAATGAGGGACCGAATCTTGCCAATATTGGATTTTATTAGAAGCACCCAATTAAATGTAGGTATACAAGTCTTTTATATTTGTCCAATGTACAAATATTAGAGAATTCTAGAAGTACATAAGGCTTATGTGGCAAATAGTGCAGGTGCTGGGGGATTTGGGAAACATTCACGGTAAATTTCATTTGCAAAAACAAGCAAATTTTAGCTAATGATTTCATTCCTTTTATTCTAAAACATACTATAATGCTACACTTTGCAATTTCAGGCACTTATTAGGGTAGTGTCTCTTTAAAGAGCCTTTTCTTTATGCCTTCCTGATATCTAATTCAACATTGCAGAGAATTTCTCATTTCAAATCAATAACAAAATTTGAGCAAGCACAGTGTTTTCTCTATTTCACTTATTGAGCTATTGCATATAACCATCTCATTACCTATGCAAGAATTCAGAGCTTTTCAAGCTAGTACCTCTGTGCCACACTGATGAAGTGGATGCTTCTCTAAACATTGGCAATTGATCTTTATATAGCCATAAGGTAAATTATCTAATCTCTTTCTATGATCCAGGAAAAATATGCCTTTCCTACTTTTCAGTCTTAAAGAGCCCAAAATAAGACTTGAATTACACTGCTATTTTACAAAATTTAAGCCATTGTACTGAAAGTATATAAAGAGAACTTCTCATTAGCAGGCTATAAAAGCTGCAGATTTCTCCTTTTTTAATATTTTTGAAAAGGCTTATAAGTCGGAAGTTTTAAAGAATTTCCTTCCTGTTCCCTCTTTTGTGTTACACCATTGATTTGATGTTCTTACCTTACAAGGGGAACCAAGGGGGTCATCACAAACAGCTACTTAACATCTGTTCAGCAGTTTATCTGCTCAATAACATCATTCAGCATTGTACAAATGCTATAAAACACCTAATCTATTTGCATGATTTGCAATTCCATGCATTACAAATACAAAAGCACATTTTTGCTGATGTTCCTACCACAAAGCTACCCCTCCCACAACCATGTTTCAATGCTCTCCCTATATTTCTGTTAATAAGAAATCCATCTCTATCTTAGTCAGCTCAGGCTGCCATAACAAAACACCATCCAGGCCGGGCACGGTGACTCACGCCTATAATCCCAGCACTTGGGAGACCAAGGTGGGCAGATCATGACGTCAAGAGATTGAGACCATCCTGATCAACATGGTGAAACCCTGTCTCTACTAAAAATACAAAAATTAGATGGGCGTGGTGGTGCATGCCTGTAGTCCCAGCTACTCGGAAGGCTGAGGCAGGAGAATTACTTGAACCCAGGAGGCGGAGATTGCAGTGAGCCAAGATTGCGACACTAGACTCCAGCCTGGCACCTGGCGACAGAGTGAGACTCTGTCTCACACACACATACACACAAAAACCATCCTAAAGACCCACACCCATCATTACCCTCATCGTCAGGCCCATGCAAGCGGGGAAAGCTTTGCTAACAAGAACTATCACTGTCCAGCATTATTTCATCTCACCTGTGCACGACTAGCCTAGCAGAGCCAGTGTGCTGGGTGCTATGGAGGTGATCTGCCTGTGGCCTGGCTCTTTGTTTTTAATTTTTCATATTATGTTTTTTGTGAGACAGAGTCTCACTCTGTCACCCGGGTTGGAGTGCAGTGGTGCGGTCTTGGCTTATTGCAACCTCCACCTCCAGGGTTCAAATGATTCTCGTGCCTCAGCCTCCCAAGTAGCTGGATTACAGCATTTGCCACCACGCCTGACTGCCTTTTTTTATTTTTAGTAGAGACAGGGTTTTGCCATGTTGGCCAAGCTAGTCTTGAACTCCTGGCCTCTAGTGATCCACCTGCCTTGGCCTCACAAAGTGCTGGGATTACAAGCATAAGCCACCATGCCTGGTCAGGCCTGGCTCCTTGAAGCAGGCCTGCCTTACCTTGTCACTTATCAGGAAACTGACCACATCATCTGTTGCCAGCTCAGATCTCACAACATAAACATAGGTTGGGCCTAACTAGGCATTATGCACTTTTTCAATGTTCTTAACTCATTTTCTTATCACCTCTTAAAGAGTATTCTGGCCACTTAGAAATCTGTTTAGACATGTATCTTTTATGTGCCTATAAAAGAGACTTTAAAACCATAATTAATGAGATTCTTAACATCTAATTAATAACTCAGTCTTCTTATACTGAGTCTCAGTACCACTTTGCTGACTGCAAGGAATTTCATCAACTTTCCTATGTTCACTTTTAAGGGAAATAACAGTTTTTGGAAGATTGTTTCAAAGAGTTTCATGCAATTGAAGTGAGCAAGGCTGAAAGTGCCCAGGGATCACAAATACATCTACATATCAGCTACTAGGAGTTAAAAACATGCGCTTTGAATGAAGAGACCCCCCCAAACAGGCTCTGTGTGAGCAACATGGCTGTTTATTCACCTGGGTGCAGGTGGGCTAAGGCCAAAAAGGGCCTTAGTGAAGGGCAGTGGGATAGGAGTTGGTTTTATAGGTTGGGGCAAATCTTTTGGGAGGGGGCAGGGGTGTTGCGGGGCAGGGCAAGGAGTATACATTACCATAAGTTCAGTTGCAATGGCCGGTGGGGTAAGGCTAAGAGTGGTTAAGATGGCAGGGTGGGGTGAGGAGTATTCACATTATCATAATAACACTTAAGATGGCAGGGTGGGGTGAGGGGAAGCTTACGTCTGGGGGAAGCCGAGCGATCAGGGATAATGGTGAATGCAGGGTGGGTGGAGGGGGCGGTCATCAGCTGAGGCAGGCAGGACTTTAGACTTTCTGGGTTCAGGCTTGCACATGGAGACCTGACACTACATTTCTTATTTGCCCAGCCATAGCTTCATAAAGCAGGATTGATAAAACTGGCTGCAAAGGTAACCTAGCTTAATGAAGCAAGTAATGAATTGGTGACTAGAAAGTATTCCTACATGGTACCATTAACTGTAACCCAAGCAGCCCTCAGTAGTGTTTTTAAGACCCTTCAAGGTGTTCTTTTTCTCTTGTCAGATGTCAGATGCCATTCACTTGAATATTTGGGTATTGAATTGTCATCATTTGTTACCCTGGTTTCTGATACCTGTAGACAAAGATTTTGCCCAAGGCTGTGCTCTGGCCATGTAACCCTAGGACAAGTCAGTTAACCTCTGAACTGCTTTTTTCTCCTTTAAAAAATAGGCTGATAACTGCCAGGCCCACTTCATGGAGTTGTTGTGAACCATAAGTACATAATTCATGTTCTTGAAGTATTAAGAATTTTAGCTTTAATTATTTTTATTCCTGTTAGTTTGCTTTGACAAAGCAACTATTTTACAGACCTTTTTTTTTTTCTTTATACAAGCTGTGTACTTGGAAATTACGTATTTTTCTTTTAACATGAAGATTGCACTCATGTCCTATGAATTTTGGATTTGTTTCCTTCTCTTACTTTCCTTTGATCACTGATTTGCTCAGATCCCTTCACTCGGGCATGATTCAAGATGTCATCTCCAGCCATGAACTAGAGTCAGGACTGCAGTCTTGTTGACAGCAGGCTCTGACCATGAGCTGAGCAGCCTCACACGTCTTGATGTTGTACTGGAGCCAGCATAGAAAGTCAACACCAAGACAAAAGTATGCCAAATTGCAGGGTCTTTATTGCCAGCGGCCATGGAGGACTTGTGTCTCTCCAACCCGTGGCCCCGAAAGGAGGGTGCCAAGACCTTTTATGCTCGTAAACCACCTCGGGGGTGAGGGTGAGGGGTGGGGGTAGGGATGAGGGGCTTCAGACATTCCGAGGGCCAGTGGACTTTCGATATTCCGTAAATCACCTCCTGGGCGGGGGTGAGGGTGTGGGGCTTCGGACATTCTGAGGGCCAGGGGACTTTGGATATTCCGATTGTTACTTAAGTGGTTCACAGAAGTCAAGATAAGCGTTAGTTTACCCATTGTCTGGGTAGGGTGGAAATTACAGACCTTAGTTACTTATTACAAGTCACACAGGTCAAGATGGCATGGGTTTGGACTGCTTCCCTGTCACATTAGGGTCATAGAGAACAGTTTCAATGGAAAAGCCGAGGTATGGTCGAGGTATGCAGTTTATAGGGCGATTACCATGTCACATTGGTAGAACAGAACCAATATCCAAGACACTTCCAATAGAAGACAGTGAGTGACCAGTGTCTTGGGCAATACATTTATCTTAAAGAATTTTAGATATTTCAGTCCTCCTTAATACCAGTGACTAAGGCTGTAGTTTACATTTCTGTTGTCTGTTTCAAACAGACAACTCTTTACCTTAGTACAGTGTCACATTTTCATCAAGACCTAATGGCTAAGAAAAAATTTCTATAATCCCAGCACTTAAGGAGGCAGAAGTGGAAGGACAGCTTGAGCTGAGAAATTCAAGACCTGCCTGGACAACATAGTGACGCCCCATCTCCCCAAAAAGGAAAAAAAAAAAAGTGGAACTAATGGCTAGGAAGTATACTTTGTATCATACCATATATGTTCAGAGATTGTTAAGTCATTTGGACAATGTTATTTAATGGAAATGGGCTTGGAATATGAAAATACCAAATGCATTAATACTTCAGCATTCATAACAGCAGGAGACCCAAAAGATGATACTAGTTCTGGACGTAATACCATGACCAGAATCAGTAACACAATGTTTAAGTATTATCACATTCATACTGTCACATACATAATGACAAATATGTAGATTTCTAAACAATAGAGAATGCTAAGAACTCTTATGATCTATTCCCTAAACATATTGAATATCTAGTCATCTTGTAAATATTAGGTTTATAATACCTACTAATATCTAATTAGAAAAAAGTTAACTTGGCAATAATACACTAAATTATAATATCACAGGGAATATTTTTGGGGCTGCTCTAATTTTCAATTTTTCTTCGTTAAACTAAAAGACATGTGTTTCTTCTCCACAAATTACATATAAAGAGATAGTATAGCAACTCGGTCTCAACAGAAACATTTTAAATATAAAGTTAGTAAAATTTTTTCCTAAAGCTAACAAAACACTCTTGCTTCCAAACCCTGGAAATATTTGATAGTCAAGAAGTTTTCTTTACTCAAATATGTCTTTTTTAAAATACAGAGCAGTCCTGGCCATTAACTAGGTGCTGATGGCATGCAGAAATCTCCACTTTGGAACTAGGGCTTAGGAAAAGCACATGCATAGTGCTCTGCAATTTAAAAAGCGTTTCCCCTCACATGATCTAATTTGACCCTCACAATTTGGTGACATTGTGTCACCTTCATTTTACCAATGAGGAAACTATGGCTCAGAGTAGTGATATATTCAAGCTTAAACCACCAGGGCTCAAAATCAGAGCTTCAGAATATTGTTCCAATATTCTTTTACCACATATTACATCTCTTGGATTTAAAAGTATGATCCTTGCCAGAGGCAAAACATGCATAACACAACATAGGAATGATTCCACAGCTGGATTCAATTTTTTAAAAATGAACAATATAAGCCAGGTGCAGTGGCTCACGCCTGCAATCCCAGCACTTTGGGAGGCTGAGGTGGGCCGATCACTTGAGGCCGGGAGTTCAAGACCAGCCTGACCAACATGGTGAAACTCCATCTCTATTATAAAAACACACACAGTGTGAAAGATGGGAAAGTTCTTCTTCAAAGTTTGTATCTTAAACTACATTATAAGGAGTTACAAACTCTTGCTCTATGGCCATTATTCGCTATTAGCATAAACATATACCCATGTATACATATTCTCTAAATCAACAACGTCTTAAATCAGCTACCTTGACTCACTCCGGGAACAGGACTGGGCAAGCTGCAAACCCTGGTGCATGCCATTCCTTATTTGGAAACCCTCCTGACCTTCTCCTGACCAGCTTCCTCTTTTTCCTTGTCTTCTTCCTTGTCTTCTTTCCCCTTATCTATTCAGGAAACTTCCATGTTTTTAGCCAATGGAGTCAAGCATAGAATGTGAGGTCCTGTTCCGGCCAGTGGAAACTGGACACAGCAGTAGGGCGATTGCATCAGGTTATGAAAGTTATAAATGTCCCTGCCTCCTTGTTCAGGTGTGCTCTCATGGCAAGACTGCCAGTGAGTTGCACCCTTTCTGCGGAAAGTAAACTAGCCTTGCTGAGTGATCTACTGTCTCGGTGTGCATTTTTTCCGACATTATAAACCCATTTACAACACACAAAATAGCCAGATGTGGTGGTTCATGCCTGTGGTCCCAGCTACTTGGGAGGCTGAGGCAGGAGAATCGCTTGAACCCAAGAGGCGGAGGTTGCAGTGGGCTGAGATCATGCCACTGCACTCCAGTCTGGGCGACAGAGAAAGATTCCAACTCAAAAACAAAAAAAGCTTCCTAGAGAACATGAATTTTCAACTCTTGCTAAGGGGTGGTGGATACAGTTGGTGAAGATCTCTCCCGGTCTCAGGGAGTTTCCATGTGTCAGACAATGATTCTCCTTACGCTTCTGACACTCATTTCCTTATCTTTGTAGATACTCTCCTAGGTACACAACACAGGGCCAAACAAGGATGATTCCAGCATTTTAAGAGTTATAATCCGCAATATGATCCACCTTTCTGGTGACTTCTTTTTTTTTTTTTTTTGAGACAGAATCTTGCTCTGTCACCCAGCCTAGAGTGCAATGGTACAATCTCACTGCAACCTCTCCCTCCCAGGTTCAAGCGATTCTCCTGCCTCAGCCTCCCGAGTAGCTGGGATTATAGGCACCTCCCACCACGCCCAGCTAATTTTTGTATTTTTAGTAGAGGCAGGGTTTCACCATGTTGGTCAGGCTGGTCGCAAACTCCTGACCTCGTGATCCACCCACCTCAGCCTCCTAAAGCGCTGGGACACAGGTGTGAGCCACCACGCCCGGCCTGTGACTTCTAATCCTACTGAACATCAACCCCACGTAGCCAGCAGCCTTGCTGTTGTGGTATTTTTCATTCTCTGGATTTTTGTCCTAATTATTTCCCATGTTACTGGATGGCACTGTGCTTTTCCATTCATTAACTTTATTGGCTGCTGTCAGTTTCAAACCTTATGTCCTGTGCTTCCTGGGCTAAATGTTCAAGAGTTAAAATCATCAAATCTCTTGCCATGCATGAAGCCGCCTTCACAGGATGACTTGCCAAAAAATGACCTAACTAACCATGTTTTTAATACCTCATTAATTTTACTTTTAATTTCTTCCAAGTGAAGCATAAAAAATGTTTACATATGCACATTTGAAATGAACAATAAGTGTTTCCTACCTCTTTTTTGCAATTAATGTTTCTCTATGTTATGCCAAATGGAAATACATCCCAAATACTTGGACTCTGCTTTTCAGCAGTATTATATAGTGCCACTTATTTGCCAAATATTTATTTGTAACTGCTATGAAATTTTGACAGTTCTCTGACTGAAGCCTTCACTTGAACTTGCTAATACCTAGCCCTCATTGTACCTGTGTGACGTTTTAGCTTCAATCATGGCCACTTTATTACACTCTCCAGCAGCTAAGGAGCCCTTTGATCATTCCTGAAGTCTCACTGGGAGGGCTACCTGCCTTTAGATTTAGTCTTTGTTAGCATTAGATATTTAAGCTAATTCCTATTCCTTATTATTTTCTTAATTTCCTTAAAGCAACAGTATTAAAACATTTCTGCCGCATTAGATACCAATTCTATTTCTTTTTCACTTTGTCTTTCCCCTCTCTTGGATAGGTAAAAGATTAATCTACAGTGCCCTGATAACCAAAGCTGCATTTGGCTTCGGGAGGGTGGATGACTATTAGCAGCCAACTCTATTCTTTCCCTGTTATCTTATTCAAATAGAGCACTTCCTGTTCTGTTATGCATCCAACATTCAGGCTAACAAAGCACTGTTTTTGTTTTCCTGACGTTTGGGAAAATTACACTGACAGATTATGTTCCTGAGCAGTCTGCAGACTGCTCTTTAGGGTTGAATCACTACACCACTTTCCTACAACTAGCCCCATTGTTCATTTTAAAGAAGGACAAAGAAAGCACTTTTTCTTCAGAATGAAAACTGTTTCTCCTCCAACTTGCTTTCCTCTACTTGACAGAATGCCACTGTTTAGCTACACGTTTAAACTGAATGTGTAGGCTAGCTTTTTCATTAATTCAGGAAGGAACCCCAAATGTATCATTTGCAATCACCAATCTTATAGGTTTACAGATTTTCAGGTAAATGATTCATGAGAAAGAACAAATTAGTGTAAGAAGACATTTATTGAACAGCATAAATAGGTCTTAGAAGCAGATCCAGCACAATGGGACCTAACCTTTATTTATTTCCAAGATTCTAGAAAAATATCAGCTTCCAGAAGTTGCTGTCAATCAGAATATGAATATGGCCTTTCAAAAAGAAGTGCTTTCTAATTTTAGGTTGAAGTTCAGTCATATTGTTTCTAGCAGTTTTTCTCCTTAGAGGAGATTCTCTTAAGAAAGTGATGTTATATGTCTGCCTTCTCCAATTTCTGGAAGAAATTCTGTTTCATAAGTAGGCACAAAACAAAACAATCTTTACTCAGATACTAAGCTTTAAGGTGGTGGTTTGTTCTCAAACTTCTGTTTGAGACATTTGAATATGTGGCAAGGAACCTAGCTGAAATTTGTATTTCTAGGGCCACGTAACAAGAGATTGTGATTGAGTGAGGCCCAGCACTCAGTTTGCTAACTGTCAAGTCCACAAGCAAGGGTAGTGATTCTGGTGCAGGCAGTCCAGGCGACCCCTGCCATAAAGGGGCACTTGTTCACCTCCCTTGTCTTCTGAGCACCAGGACATAAAATGTAATTGCCACTCTAAGTCCTCTTTTCAATTCCCATTTCTCATACCCTCCAAACACAGCAGCAACTCAAGGCTTTTATGTTAACTCTTACATACCCCCATGTCAAAAGTACTTTTCTTAAAGACAAACTTGTGAATTTTATGATTAACTTTGTCTCTCCTATCAAGTATTACAATTTGTATTAAATTTTTTTTCTTTTGAGATAGAGTCTCGCTCTGCCACCCAGACTGGAGTGCAGTGGAGTGATTTCAGCTCGCTGTAACGTCTGCCTCCCAGGTTCAAGCAATTCTCCTGCCTCAGCCTCCCAAGTAGCTGGGATTACAGGCATGGGCCACCACGCCCGGCTAATTTTTGTATTTTTAGTAAAGACGGGGTTTCACCATGTTGGCCAGGCTGGTCTAGAACTCCTGATCTCAGGTGATCCACCCGCTTCAGCCTCCCAAAGTGCTGGGATTATAGGCATGAGCTACCGCACCTGGCCTAAATGTTTTATAGAAGGTAATGTCTCCTCTTTTGTGGATGGTGGGCCACCCTAAGTGTGTCCCATCTTAAGAAAGCCCAAAATGCCAATAGATGCATGGGACTTGGCAGTCCTTACAAAGGCGCGGTGCACAGTAGTCTGGGTCAAGATGGAACGTGTTCGTTATTGAAATGGTCCTAGTAGACAGAGTGAAGCTAATCGACGAGAAGAGGAGACTGTGCAAGGCTATCCAATAAGAACTGGAGATAAAAGCAGAGCTAGAGGTTTCAAAGAAGCATTGGGGTAAACAGAATTCGGCTTATACAACATTTGTCAAGATTCAACTTACATTAAACATTTTACTTTCAGATAAACAAGAGAGTAGGCAACTCTTGGCTCTTAAGAGGCTTTGGTGATATAGATAAAGTCATCCCTTGTAGGGAGACACAGCTCTGTGGGGTCACCCCTGGGTGAGTGAGGTACAGATTCAAATTCAGTCCCCTCTTTTCCCCTCAGTCTAGCTCCCTAATGCAAGACAATCAGCAAATCCATCTCAACGGTTCTCCAAAGGGCTCCCTTTTGTGTATATTTAACTACTGGAAGAAAAGGGGTATAAGACAATTCTGTAAAATGATAGAAGGAAACATGTATTGGTACTAGATTCCATTGTTTCAAAAGATGTAAATATATTATCACGAGCCCTGACTTCCATCCCTGGGGAGAGGTATATTTCTGTGGTTTTGTTCTAAAACATTTCTTTTACTTTGGGACTAGGGGCATTTTCCTGTATGCTCAGGTGTTCTGGAGAGGTTGCAATATGCCAGCCTCCTCAGCCAGCTGCACAGAGTAAAGGAGCACTCCCAGGTGGTTAATCAAGCAATGGCAGAGCTGGCAACCATTCCCTACCTACAGGACCTCAGTCAACAGGAGGCGGAATTGGTAAGTAGTTTTGTCTATCGAAGGGTTTCGTGGGCCCAGAGCCAACAGAAAAGTGATATGGTCTTGAAAAAAAAAACGTCGTGGTAATAAATGTAGTCTGAGGGCCAACTCCCCAACCCTCATGAACCATTCTAATGACAAAACTGCAAAATGTAGAAAGGTGTGTTTCTGGTTTTTATTTGCTCACATTAACTAGCTTCCATTATGACAGCAAAAACTTTATGATGTATAGAAACAGAGAAAAGGGCTGGTTATTTATATCGTATGTCAGGCTTCTTGTTTTTGGTAAAATGAGATTGTTTCCTAAACTCCAAGGTATATTAATACATGATTCTCTTTTATGAACAAGTAAGAGGACAAAAGAGTAACTGCTGTATAGAAAAATGACCCTACAAAATCATCTTTAGCGTTTTCTTAATCACTTCTAGGGTTAAAATATGTATTGGCAGAGCTAACACTAGTACATTTAGATAAATCAACAAAAGTTTTTTATTTGAAGGGAAAATGTATCTAGTGAAATAGTTGGGTTTTTTTTTTTAACTGAATTGACCACTTAATTCAGAAAAACAGACACTTTAGCCACACACAGACCCAGGCAAAACTAGCTGAAGGGATGACTCGCAGAATAGTCTTCAGACAGGTGTGCACACTATAACCGTAATTAATATTAGAAATGATAGCACCTCATTTGAAAAACCATTACTAAACAGTGTGCTGCTCATTCAAGAAAAGATAAAATTTACTCTATATGGAGATCTTAATGTGTTGTAGGAAAGGCCCTTTACTTTGAAGCTTTAATTGAGAGTAGCTAAAACTAATTATAGCCCTGAATTGAATTCACATAGCAACGATGAGAACAGCCCCAACTGATTACCTGTAATATTCAGACAACTAAAGAAACCCTCCCTCTTTGAGCTGTTTAAGATTTAATCAAGAAACGAGCTGCCAACATTTATAATGTTCATCTAAACTTGCTAAAAGCATGTTAAATACTGAAATTCAGAGTAAGCATACGCAATTGTATGACTAGCCAAATAATAAAACTTTGCATACTAAAGATGAAAACTATGAAATAAGTCTATGAATCAAGGAATTACCACGTTAAAACTGGCAATAATACTTTCTAAACCTTTATGGTTGTGTGCAAAAAAACACCTTCTAAAAGGCTAAATGTTTATCCTGCCATTCATAAGGCACTCAGACGTATAGTAAGTATGGAGCTTTCAAGGTGCATATTATAGCCAATTTTAGACAATTAATGCTCCTCTGAGATAAGAGGAAGCAAAGAAAATGTTAATTTAAGAAGCTAGCAAAATGGTGATCCTGTCTTCCTGAAGAGCACATTCAAAATTTAAATGAAAAATACAGGGGAGTTCTCTGCACTGAAGTCTTCTTAATCACACATCTTTTTTTCTTTTTTTTTTTTTTTACTGGAAATACTTATTTTTCAAAATATACTCAGCCCCAAACTAGCATTATTGACATTTTTTAAGGTGTAATTTTTTTCTATTTGAAATCTTAGAAAATGAAATTTCATTGGATACTTTTGTACCTATATACCCACCAGAAAAAATTTAGATATATATGGATGTATATCTGTGTACCAAATATTTAAAAATCATGTAAGGTTTCATGATCTTCAATAATACATTTTACTTTGCAACTTCCAAGTGCAGGTTAACCTAGATAAATAATCCTAGTAATACTCTGTATGGTGCTATCTAAACAGTGACTGCTTAATAGAAGATTTTTGAGTGATTCAATTCTCTCTCCCCCTGCTTACTCTCTGAAATATCTAAACCAAAGAAAGATTATCTAAGGGTCCATTACTGTTTGATGTCATAGTGAACTTAACTGGTATTTTTTGAGAACTTTTTAACCTTTGAATATCACATGGCTTGATGTAATTCACTTCATTTTTGTGGTCACATGTACGGGATAGTTTCACATTAGAGTATAGCAGGTGTCTTTTGGGGCAAAGGTTAGAATGTTTAAAGCTTGCCTTTGAATGGGACCTAAAAATAAAACTTTTAAAACTTGGCTATTTCAAAATTTTAACAAAGAAAAGAATAGTAAAAGAAGTTAAATGAGCTAGATTCTTTAAGAGGCAATAAAACGGCACAATTATAGGATTGTCCTCTGGTGAGCTTTTGCATGATGCCTGGAATTATGATACATTAGCCTCAGGAGAAAACACTAAAACGCATCCATGTACTACAAGCCATCTCCTGAGAGAATTAACTACTGCCTTCATTCTTTACAACCCAAATCTGTGTTTCACAAAACATCAACACTTACTGCACTAAAACCTATATGTTTTCTACAAATTTTCAAGAAGAATCTTTTCATTGTTCCAGTATTTTATATCTGCAATAATATTCAGCAATGACAAGCAAAGATGAGGTGGCAATATTCATTGTGGGAAAGAAGAGTAATAAAATCATCAGCGTACAAATGACTTTTTAATTAAGTTTTAATCTGTGTATTTAGAGAAGTTATTTCTGTGTGAATTCCACACTGATAATTTTTATCTTGGTGCCACAGCTGCAGTCACTAATGGCAGATGCTATGGAGACCCTTGAAGGAAGAGGAAACGAGAAAGAACGTGCGTGGTATGAAATCCAAAAGGTAAAACTCTGAGCTGAAGGGAAAAGAGGAAACTGTCCATCTTGGGTCAAATCTGTTTGGAGGATAAAAAGAAATCAAAGTTCTTCGGGTTGCTTTTTGTTTGTTTTTCTTTTTAAAACAAATGCAGCTCTCTCCCTGGAAGTGTGACCAAAATCAAATATGGATTTATTTAATCTGCTTCTTTTCCAACAGACTGTGTTCATATGCTTTCATGATTTTTCTTCATTATCATGCTCATTTTCATATTCTATTTTCATGATCTGCGCCTTCATTCTCGGTTTTATAATTTCGCAAAGCCCTTTCATCAGTGTTTCAGCCCAGTCCCCAACTGTAATTCTACTTTTTTCACTTGAGGAATAATGACTGCATTTCAGGGAACTACAAAGAAACTAGCATATTGATGTTTTTAGTAAAGGAGTAACATACTGGTTGTTAGAAATAGAGGAACATCCGTCATTGGCTACTGGGGTTTAAATGCAGCAAGTACCAAGATGCAGCCGGACCCAAGTAGTACTCAGGAAACTTCTGTGACATCCATCATAGGACCCGCTGAAAATGCAGAAGTTAGTAATGCTGGGTCTCCAGTCAAGCTCCAAGTAGTAAGTTCTGATCAATCAACTCCTCCAATCATTGTAAGAACCCACCAGGGGATACTGGCATCAGGAGACAAATGAAAGAACCTTCTGTTTAAAAGCCAATCCTAAGGGATGCTGGAGCACCTGAGGAAGCACGTGTCTTTTGTAGTCAACTCAGAGGCCCTGTGATATACACTGGTCCTTGAACAACATGGTGGTTAGGCACACAGTCAAAAATCTATATTTGGCTTTTGGCTCCCTAAAAACTTAGCTACCAGTAGCCTGCTATTGACTGAAAGCCTTATGATAACATAAAGAGTTGATTCACACTGTTAAGCTGTTGAGAAAAAAAAAGTTGATTCACACATATTGTATTGTATATATATATATATTATGTACTGTATTCTTACAATAACATAAGCTAGAAAAAAAAAGAAAATATTATTAAGACAATCATAATGAAGAGAAAATATATTTACTCTTCATTTGGTGGAAGTGAAGGTCTTCACCCTTGTCTTTATGTTGGACAGGCTGAGGAGGTGATTGGTCTTGCTGTCTCAGGGGTGGCAAAGACAGAAGAAAACGTGTCTATAAATGGACCTACACAGTTCAAATCCATGTTGTCCAAGAGTCCACTGTATGTACAAAAAAACGGAAATTGGCTGTCAGCAAATATGTGTTGAATACGTATCTACCATGCCAGAAAAAAAGTTAGATATTGGGAATATTGTGCTGGGCAAGACTGGTCTGCCTGTATGGTCCTTATGATCTAGACAGCTACTTATGGGCTAACTGAATATTATGGAATAAATGGGATGTTCCATGATCTTTGGAAACAAATGGGAGAATAGCCTTGTCTGGGAGGTCAGAAACACTGTCGCTAAGAAAATTATATTTATACAGCATTTAAAGAACGTGTAGTGGTTTTCCAGGTAAAAGGGGGATGATATTTCTAAACAGAGGGATCACTTTGTACCAAAGGTGTTTTTTAAAAAAGCATGGCACATTCAAAAATGAACCAAAAAGTAAAGAAGATATTTCAGAATGAACTGCAGAAGCAGGAGAAATTACAGAAGGACTTATACATTAAGTTTGGAATGTTTTAGAGTGTATTTAACTAGAAAATGTTTTTAAGACACCTTTAGGGCTGTGGTGGGGAGAACAGATTGAGGGGCTACAGAAATGTGGGGAAGTCAGTTATAAAGTTGAGATCATCATCTAGGTGAGATATGCTGGTGTCTTGACTTAGGGTTGTAAGCACAGAAAAGAAGAGAAGCAGACAGATCGAAGAAATATTCAGGAAGCCACATCTACAGGCCTTGTTCAACTGATGGGATCTGGGAGGTGAGAGAACAGAAAAGGTTAAGAATGATGCCCAGATACTTGCTTGAGCCATTGGGGAGGGAATTGGGAAAGGTTTGCTGGTGCCATTGACTAAGGAAGAAGACACTGTAATAGGAGCAGCTTTTGGCCAAGAATATAAACTCCTTTAGAGTTCAGTTGGGAGAAAGAAACCATGCCAGATATAGGAATGGAAATTTAATATAAAGAATGGTTAACTAACTTACGGAGTTATTAATTAGGTAACTGAAGAAGCAAAATGGAAAAATAAGTTATCACAAACAAAGCCATTAAAGAAAGCAACTACCATTTCTTAGGGTTGGGGAATCAAAGAGAAGTTGAAATGGCTAAAACTCAGGAACTTGGAGCAGGGACCTTACCAAGCCAAAGCTCAGACCCCCCACTAGAAGGTGCCGCTCAGCTGATCAGTGTCCCTAAGCTTGGAGTCCTGAAGGGCTGGGACCCAGACCTCCAAGGAGGGGCCACTAAGCCACTGATGCTAAGGGAAGTGATGGGGAAGTAGGTAGTAACGGATGTAATTTGTAACTTTTGGAAAAACTAGATTTGGCTGCTACTACAGAAAAGAAAGTATGTTTCTGATCAAAGTTTTGTTGAAGAGATACTCCCAGGAACCCGAAAGGGGACAGAAATAAAAAAGAAGCAAAGAAGCAGCAAGTTCCTTCTTTCTCCTCTAATGCCGTCTACTGACAGAATCTAACAGTTGGCAAAAAAAGAAATGGAACTGCAGAGTCGCAGCCATAGGTATCACATAGCTGACTGTATTTTATTTGGATATGGAGTTGCAAGACGATAGGTTAACAACTAGCACAAAAGTGCATTGAACATAGGGTGCTGGTAAGACATCCAACAGGAAATACAAAAGCCTGGGGTTCTGGATAAAAGGCTAAAAAGATAGATATCTCTTAGTCATTGGCAAATTGTCATTAGCTGAAATCATGGCTCAGAAAGAGAATAATAGAGTCAGGAGAGAAGAAGTCCTTGAGGAGCACATTGCAAACTTAGGAGGAGACGCCTGTGACAGACACTAAGAAGGACTTGCAAGGGGAATTAGAGATACAGCAGCCAAACGCGATCCTGATGAGACTCAAGCAATATCACCACATGCCTCTGTTGGCTATAGAAATAGCTGTTTAGAACACGGGTCAACAAATTACAGTGTGCAGGTCAAATATATCATGTTATCTATCTTTGTCAATAAAGTTTATTTCACACAGCCATGCCATTTATTTACATATTATCTAGGTCAACTTGGCTGTTGTTGCCACAAAACCTGTAATCGCTCAGAAAGCCTAAAATATTTACTATCTAGCACCATCAGAAAACATTTGCTGGCTGGGTGTGGGGGCTCACGCCTGTTATCCCAGCACTTTGGGAGGCAGAGGCAGGAGGATCACAAGTTCCAGGAGTTTGAGACCAGCCTTACCAACATGGTGAAACCCTGACTCTACTAAAAATACAAAAAGTAGCTGGGTGTGGTATTGCACACCTGTAGTCCCAGCTACTCAGGAGGCTGAGGCAGAAGAATCGCTTGAACCCAGGAGGCGGAGGTTGCAGTGAGCCAAGATCCCACCACTGCACTCTAGCCTGGGCAACAAAGCAAGATTTCATCTTAAAAAAAAAAGCATTTGATGTACTCTGGTGTAGAGCATTACCTCTCCCAAAAAACTGCATTTGTAGAGTAAATATTTGTATTTAAAAATCCAAATGGTAATAGAACAATAATCCAATTATTAACTTCTAGGGACCAGCTAAAAATGTAGAATAAGGATTACCATGACCTCTGTCTATGTCATGTAAACTACCACTGATTTCACCTCACTTGAAATATCTTTGATACCCATGTTCATAGGAGCACCTCCCGTGATGGATTTGTCACTATTCGGCCACTATTGTAGTTGCTGCCTATTGCTGTATTACAGCCCAAATCACTCCCGATGTAGCAGTTTAAAACATCAAGTGAGAATTACCTCACAGTTAGTTCTATGAGTTGATCAGACTCCTGTAGGTGGCTCTTACTCAATGCCTCTCATGCAGTTCAGTTAAATGGCTTCCATGAGGCCGGGCGCGGTGGCTCACACCTATAATCTCAGCACTTTGGGAGGCCGAGGCAGGTGGATCACGAGGTCAAGAGATCAAGACCATCCTAGTCAACATGGTGAAACCCCATCTCTACTAAAAAAATACAAAAATTAGCTGGGCGTGGTGGTGTGCGCCTGTCATCCCAGTTACTCGGGAGGCTGAGGCAGGAGAATTGCTTGAACCCAGGAGGCGGAGATTTCGGTGAGCCAAGATCACGCCATTGCACTCCAGCCTGGGTAACAGGAGCGAAACTCCATCTCAAAAAAAAAAAAAAAAAAAAAAATGGCTTCCATGCATGGGGCTGGAGTCATCTGAAGGCTAAAATAGACCGAACTTCAGATGGTTCACCTAAGTGGCTTACAGTTGACACTAATAACACTAGGTAGTTGACTGGAGTACCTAAATATGGCCTCTCCATATGAATTAGGCTTTAAACAGCATGGTAGCTTGGTTTCAAGAAGGGGAGTATTTTAAGAGAAAGGTAAGGGCTTACCCTTAAAGGGTAAGCCCAGAACTGGCACAGCAACTCCCCCCACATTCTACCAATCAAAGCAGTCACAGGCCAGCTTATGTTCCAAGGGATGGAAAAATCAATCCACCTCCTTTCAATGAAGGAGTAACATGTGCAGTCAGTGAGAGAATAAAATGATGGCACCATCGTGGAAACAATGTATAATAGCACGACTGTGGCTGTGTGTCCCAGGCTAGAAATCATACCTTCAATCAAGCCGGAGGACAGTAAAATCAAGGCTTTCAAGGCTGAAACACAGTACAGCCATTCTACCCAACCACTGGGTATCTAGAAAGGCTCACTGGTGAGCAGCCAATCTTTCCAAATTAAAAGCCCTGATAATGATCATCACTTTCTAAATGAGAGGTCTTGAGGAAGATGTGAATGGGAAGGAACGGGGTGCCAAATTTTTCCCAAGAGCTTTTAATTTGGTTAATGTGACTCAACAAAAGATGATCGTATCACTTTCAGACAATTCCGGTAGCAAGTAAGTAATTTCCTTTTACTGCTACAGAGTTAATTTGAGTGTGCAGAAAAAAATAATTAAAAAAAAAATTAATTGTACAAGCTACACTGTGTTCTGAGCCCAGTAGAAGTTGGTATCAGCATCACCACCTCTGAGATCTGTTATCTGTAATAGAAACAGCTGTTGTACCTAATGAAAACACTTGAAATTTTCATCTGAAGCAGCAGAATTATAGCAGAACCTCCTAGTTCCACATAGTTAAAGGGTCTGTCAGAATTCCCATTACCTAACACAATTTTCAGGGCTCTACTTTGTTGTGGGTCTATAAAAAGCCTATCAAAATGAAATCTGATTCATGAGAGCTGACCTCCTGTCTACATTTTGTTTTGTTTGAAGTTTCTCTAAGAGCCCAGAAAGAGAGAGAATGAAACAAATGTATTTTCTCCTGATTCACCAGAATGGAAATATATTCTTTACAGAGTTTTAGGAAAGGAGTTGTTGTTTTGGCTTGGCTTTGCAGAGTATTTCCTAACAATCAACTCAAGAAAGACAGATTTCGGTTGGTTTAGCTATGCAAATACAAAATTACCAGGTTATAATTTTTTTTAAAAGAGGTAAATTTTTATGTGTTGGAAAGTCCCCTGCAACTGCATATTTAATTAAGGATAGAACATAAGCTTAGTTTTATTATATGACTAAAACACCTGAGGAAACATTCTTTTGAACATCCCACAAATTCTATCGACACACTGCTCATTCATGCACTCATCCCACATGGACTGGGCACCTCCTCTGTGTCAGTCGTCATTCTAGACATTGGAAATACAGCCGTGAGCAAGCAGTGCCTTCATAATGTTTGCATTCTACTAAAGCAAGCAAATACTACCTAAGGAAATACAGGATATGTTATAAAGTAGTAAATGCCATGGGGGGAGAAAGTGCAATGGGAAAATGGAAAGTGCCAGAGGAGGGAGCATATCATGCAAATATCTGGTGTAAAGCATCCCAAGAAAGGGAAAAGAAAACAGCACATGTAAAACCTGAGATTGGGCCGGGCGCGGTGGCTCATGCCTATAATCCCAGCACTTTGGGAGGCTGAGGTGGGTGGATCACCTAAGGTCAGGAGTTCGAGACCAGCCGGGCTAACATGGTGAAACCCTGTTTCTACTAAAAATACAAAAAATTAGCCAGGCATGGTGGCAAGTGCCTGCAGTCCCAGCTACTCAGGAGGCTGAGGCAGGAGAATTGCTTCAACCTGGGAGGTGGAGGTTGCAGTGAGCTGAGATTGCACCATTGCACTCCAGCTTGGGTGACAAGAGTAAAACTCCCATCTTAAAAAAAAAAAAAGAAAAACACCTGAGATTGGAGGGTGTGCCCGGCATGTACAAGAAACAGCAAGGAGGGTAAGGTAACAAGTTGAATGAGTAAGAGTAGTGAGAGATGAAGTGGCAGAGGACATAATGCTGTGCAAAAAACCACGCTAAGCTGCTAAGTTGAAAACAGATTGAAGAAGGCAAGAGTAGAAGCAGGGAAATGAGTTAGTCCATTATTGCAGTGACATAGGAGAGCAATCACGGTGGCTTAACCCTTGAACCCTGGTGGTAGAGTGGAGGTGAGAAGTGATCTATTCAGAAGGGCTAAAATTGATTTAGAGGGAGGCTACTGCAAGAAAACATAAACAAAATAAAACCAGAAAATCCTGAACTAGCAATTTGGAGACCTGGATCTGTCACCAGTTAACTCAGAAGCCACTTCCTGTCTCTGGTCCTCAGTGTTCTGATGTGTAAAATAAGGGCATTGGGCTGGATGACTCTAAGTCCCCTTGCAGCTCTGATTGGAGAGGTCTTTTGAAAGTCAGATCATCAAATGAAAGGATATAAGTTAGTATTTTCTGAGTTTTAACAGGGACACAAACTCTCTACTTTACATATACCAACTCATAATCCTCACAAGAGGTAAAAAGTATAATGTATTAAAGAGAGAAGTTTCGCAGTTTGCCTAAAGTCACACAGCCAGTAAATAGCGGAGCTAGGAACTGATCTGAGCCTGGAGCCGAAACTCTTTCTTGATAAAAGCCCAAGTTTCACGCTGCCTGAAAAGGCTGAAGGGCCAGCATTGTTGTCTGTATAGTTGAACATTTAGGTGTGAGGCTGAGTGGGGAATTAAGGTGACCTCCAACCCAAGTGGAATTTGGCTATAAACCAGTCCAGTTTGTCTTCAGTTCTCAAAATGAAGTTCTTTCAATCTGAGCCAAAGAGTCACTGAGGAATTTACGTTTCGTCCACCATTATAACTCACTTGTATAGGATCCTCCATCTCTGTTCCTTAGTTTTCCATCTATAACCAGAAAGAATACAGAGCCTAAATCTGCAAATCCTTAACCATTAATTCAGCTCCGACTCGTGGCACCATGGGCAAGTCATAGCCTTCTGAGAAGCATGGTGTCCTTACCCACATCACTTTTAGATTCCATGATTTTCTGTTACCATTGAATCCTAAGGTCCATTGGAGTTTTAAGAACTAGGCTTAAAGTAAACAGAAAAAGGGGTCTTTAAAAAAAAAAGTAGCAACTGTTAAGTTGGAACACTCCTATATCTTCTCGTCGTAGAATCAAACAGCTAAGCAACACTCTGTCTGCAACTGAGAAGAAAAAGTTATTTGCTCTTCATTTACAAAGCCTAAATCTGGCACTGAGAAGATCAGCATTTAACCTGGTACGACAGAAAGTATTGTCTTGTTCTGCTATGCCTCTGAGTCACCGATTGAAGACTCAATGAGGAAAATAAAACTTTCTTATGTTATAAGTAATGAGAAAAGTGTTCCCGCATATACTTTCGAACCTGAGTTTTCCTGAGGAGAAATGCCACTTTAAAATTTCATCTAATATAATACAGTACCTCCTAAGCCCCAGTGAATCCGACAAATAGTGCATAGATCTCTTCAAACCATCCATATGAATTTGTTCAAAATTATTTTGCTTCTTGTGTTCCTTTTTAACCTCAAAATCTTAACGTATGAATCATACTCATTGTCATCATACAGAAATGGCATTCATTGATGTACTAATTTGGTCTTTGAGGATGAAAATGTGATGGAGTTGCATGTTACTTAGCAACTCCGTTCTGTTCAAGACTGTTGATGCAGGCGAAGCAAACAGGAGAGAATACAAATTTGGGAAATGGGGCAGGGGCAGTTGGATGAGGAGGCAGAGGGAACAGCAAATTGGAACGTTTTATTTACTTTCCACATCAGCATTTAAACCCAAATCCTTCCAGAAACTCTTCTGAGGGAGATTGTACACACGGCACTATCATTCATCGGCCAGTCATTTGGGCTAATACGTGGTTAGGTTAGTACTTCTGAGAGTATTGCTGTCTTTTCAAAGATTCAGCAGCCGTACCATTCATTTGCAAATCAGTGTTTCCAACAGTCAGCCTTTTCCTGTGTGTCTTGTTCTTTAAGGAGTCTCTGCAGATTTACTGCAATTTGATTGTGAATCTTCTTGCTTTTGGTTATGGGCTTCTTCATTAGCATATCCCCAAATTCCTTTACAGTGTGTGGGCTCCAAGCGCTGCTAAGCAGTTCTGTCCAAGGCATAGTGTAGATCACGCAGAGAAAGAAACCTAAGTGCTTTTACTGCTGATTACCTTGGGGAGGAGGTTCCGAAGACAAGCAGGGAGGGAGACAAGACCCAAGGGGCTGGAAGAGGCCAGGTGCCTGGGACAAATGAATCTGTGTTAATGGCATCCAGGCCAGCAAGTGCAATAGAAGAGCCTTAACCGAAGTCCTGGCAGAACCTCTGGATTGTGGTCAGAAGCTAAGCCCCGGGGCAATTGCACCTTGGAAGGGAGGACCTCATTTTCAGATGGTTTACAGAGCAAAGACCAAGCCTGGCCTGGGGAATGAAGAAAGCCGAGAGCCTTGGTCTGGCCATCTTTCCACAGTGCAATGCTCCAAATCTAGATGGTGAACTTCAGTTATCATTTAAACCAACTTTCTCCTCTGACTTCAAGGGAAAAGCATAAGGTTAATATGAAAATCATTTTCAGCAGCTGCATTTGCTAATCACCCGTTTCCCACCTGTGCTTGGCCTTGCCTCCAAAACTGGAAACACCTCTTTTATGTGCTTTGTTGGCTGAAAATACTGTCTTCTAAAACGTTGATGATTTGGCAGGAAACCTCTGCAGCAGAAGTATTTCTGCGTAGGAGTCAAATGCTACCATGGCCTTCATCTAGGGAGCATGTATCCAGGAGCCACTTTTTTTTTTTTTGAGACGGAGTTTCGCTCTTGTTACCCAGGCTGGAGTGCAATGGCACGATCTCGGCTCACCGCAACCTCCGCCTCCTGGGTTCAAGCAATTCTCCTGCCTCAGCCTCCCGAGTAGCTGGGACTACAGGCACGTGCCACCATGCCCGGCTAATTTTTGTATTTTTAGTAGAGACAGAGTTTCACCATGTTGACCAGGATGGTCTCGATCTCTTGACCTTGTGATCCACCTGCCTCGGCCTCCCAAAGTGCTGGGATTACAGGCGTGAGCCAACGAGCCCGGCCCCAGGAGCCACTTTTAAACAAGAATTTATCAAGGAGCAGACAAAGCTAATGTGCCATCATTCACATGTACTTAATAAAATACTGTTACCCCACAAATTATCAGACTATGTTAGTTAGTCTGAAGCTTACTTTTGAAGAACTATCACAACTGGAACAAGCTATAGAAAAACTTATTTCAGATAAATAATAATGATGATGACAGATATTATCAGTTATTATTCTTGATGTCTTGGTGTGTGCCAAGCATTTCAATACATTATCACATTTAATGATTGCAACAACCCTATAAGGGAGATGCCTTTATCTCTCTTTTGAAAGATGAGGATAAATAGCTGTGTAGAAGTAAGAAAACAAGCCAGACTTTGTAGTGACAGGGTTTAGTTCTGAATGAGATTTGTCTGGGTCAAAGGCTCATTCTTAATCATTAGCCAGCACACTTATATCAAAGCAAACAAAGCTGCTAAAAGTCAATGGCACAGAGAACATTCCCTGACCTAAGTTCAGATTCTGCAAGACAGCCAGTGAGACAAGCTTTTTGGCAGGGAATCCTTTGTCCATCACTAGGTCACAGCTTGCTGCCCATCTGGCGACTTGCCCATACTGCTTCGTGGTAGCTGCCTGACCCACCACACTTCCCTGAATCGTGGTGCTCTTGCTGCCCTCCCTCACCATCCTTCCCTTTCTAAACATATCCTGTTTAAGTTTGCTTTGATAGCTCGCTATTTTCCTTCCCTCTTTCTGTAACTTCAGAACTTCAAGGAAACAGCTTAGAAGTCTAGACATTTCTGCAGTATACTTACTGTTGCCCTGAGGGTCACTCTCTGGTGAATTATCTGAATTACCATCCTGCAATGCAACAGGCTTTCAGTGAAAACACAATTTTATAAGCATATATTGCCATAACCCCTCCAAGTTTTACCATCACAGCACAGGAGGTCTTGAGACTGCAGGTGGACCAACATAAAGTCTACCACCTCCACTTCCTGAGTACTTTCTCTGCCTGATCCACTTATGAGCTAATTTATGGAAGTGACTAAAACAGAAATTGGAAATGCTCATATTACTCCAAACCTATTAGAGGAGTTTTATCTTTGCAAAAGTTTTTCAGAATACATCTTTTAAAATTTCAGTGTAATATTCTAGTGAGAGGAGTGGGAACATATATCTCAATTGTATTTTGAACTGAAGAGTAAGTTTCTAGTTCCTTCTATACATTCCTTCCTTTAAATTACTAAAAGTGTCTTCTTTGCTTGGCAGCCCAGCATTTTATTGCCTGTCTTTTACACATTAAGTTTTGCAATCCTTTATAATTCTGGAGAATAACAGAATAACAGCTTATACCACTTGGTGGCTAAATGAACCATAGGACATCTTCCTTTCTGTATTGGAAGTGGGATTAATACGGAGTTCAGAGCAATTGACTTGTAGCTCATTCAGTCATTTATAGTGTACTCATTACGCCTTTCATCTTTGGGAGAAGGGCAAAAATAAAAGTGCCTGTACATGCAGCTCTAAAGGAAGATGTGGATCATTTATCCTTCTGATTATGACTTTCTTAAAATGATACCTGTGGAGGAGGGACAAGACTGGAATCTAAATTCCGTAGCAAAATATACCCATGTCTCTCAACATCATCAAAACTGAATTAAACTACTGTGTACTCCACCAAAGTGACTTGCTGCTGGAGAATAGACTAGAGAGGAACATGAGATGCTGGTGAGAGATGTGTGTGGACACGTGCTGGGGAGATCCTAACTTAGAGGTAGAATAAAGTAAGGTCTATCTCTTATTACAAGGCATTTGAGAGGCTTTCAACTTCCAAAGACCTCTTATGGCAAGAAAGCCCCTTCAGCTTTACAATAGGTGATTCACCTTATCATTTTGCTAAAGCTATTTAGAAGCAACTGGTCAAATGGATTCGAGAAATGAAAGCACATCTTCCTAAGGACAGGGGTCAAAATCATGTTTTAAAAACCTGTGATAGAGTACTTTGAAGAATATGGAGTAGATGCAGTTTCCCCCATTCATCCCATTACATACAATTAAAATCCCTGGGCATTATGTGGAAAACAAGCATAAGATTCTAAAAAGTAGAGTAAAAAAGGCAGACTAGCTAAGAACATAGGGACCAAAGAAATGCCAGGGGGGTGGGTTCACTGCAATTTTTTGTTTGTTTGCCTCATACATCCCTCACTTGGAGCTGAATAAGCGGATAGTCCAGAAACACCGTGCAAACCAAAAAAAGTTCCAACTGAAGCCCTTTCCCTTCAGCCAAAGGATAAGAGAAAGGGCAGCATATCAAAACAGAAAACTATTAGATAATAATCTCTCTACTCTATCCAAATGCCACACAAAAAATGGTGGTCTCACTCCCACCTACATTAGCAAAGTTCAAGTGGGAATTAGACTTCTATACTCACCAGGCGGTAACAAGGTATCCCAAGTCTGGGCCCAGTGGCTCATGCCTAAATTCCCAGCACTTTGGGAGGCCAAGGCAGGCAGATCACGTGAGGTCAGGAGTTCGAGGCCAGCCTGGCCAACATAGAGTGAACCCCATCTCTACTAAAAAAAATACAGATATTAGCTGGGCATGGTGGCACATGCCTGTAGTCCCAGCTACTTGGGAAGCTGAGACAAGAAAATCGCTTGAACCCAGGAGGCAGAGGTTTCAGTGAGCCGAGACTGCACTACTGCACTCCAGCCTGGGTGACAGAGCAGGACTCCATCTCTCAAAAACAAAAACAAACAACAAAACAAAACAAAAAAGGTATCCCGATGTTTCTACCCTAACAGGGTAGTTTCGGAGAAGGCCAAGTAGGGAGTCTAGACTTTTATCCCCAGTAGGAAGTAAATCTCCCCTTTTCCTACCCCTATCCTTGCTGGTATGGTGTTGCAGCAGACCTACTAAAAAGTCACGATTTTTAGCACTCAGCAATGGTAGTGAGTCTTCTCCCACGATGTCGTATCAGTGAAGGCCATGTGGGAAACAGTGATAAGATATTCCTATCCTCCAATCCAGGAAGGTATCAGTGGAGACCTAGTGAGGAGCTTGAACTCCCATCCCCACCCGGAAGTAATGCGAAGCCCCTCGTCAGGTGTTACTGAGGGTGAATTGGGAATCTGAACTTCTGTTTCCACGCAAGTAACAAGGCAGTTCCCTCATAACAAAATACTGAAAATGTCCGAATTTCAAAGATCACTCATTATACCAAGAACCAGAAAGATCTCCAACTGAATGAAGAAAGATATTCAATAAATGCCAAAACAGAGATGTCAGATATATTGGAAGAATCGACATTTTAGGCCGGTGTAATGGCTCATGCATCTAATCTCAACACTTTGGGAGGCCAAGGCAGGTGGATCACTTGATACCAGGAGTTTGAGACCAGCCTGGTCATCAAGGCAAAACTCCATCTCTACTAAAATTTAGCCAGGCATGGGCACATGCCTGCAATCCCAGCTACTCAGGAGGCTGAGGAAGGAGAATCGCTTGAACCTGGGAGATAGAGGTTGCAGTGAGGTGAGATCATGTGATTGTACTCCAGCCTGGGCAATAGAGTGAGACTCTGTCTCAGAAAAAGAAGAATTATCTGACATCTTAAAGCAGGCATTATAAAAATGCTTTAATGAGCAGTTACAAACACATTTAAGTGAAAAAAAGTCAGAGCAAATAAACAGAAAGTTTCAGCAAAGAAAGAGAAAATATAAAGAAAAACTCAATCGAAATTTTAGAACTGAAAAAATAAAATAACTGAAACAAAAAATTTATTGGATGAGCTCAAAGGCAGAATGAAAGGGACGGAGGAAATAATCACGGAAAGAAACATAGGACAATAAAAATGACCCAATCTTAGGCCAGGCGCCGTGGCTCACACCTGTAATCCCAGCACTTTGGGAGGCTAAGGCGGGTGGATCATGAGGTCAGGAGTTCGAGACCAGCCTGGCCAATATAGTGAAATCCCGTCTCTACTAAAAATACAAAAAATTAGCCAGGTGTGGTGGCAAGTGCCTGTGATCCCAGCCACCTGAGAGTCTGAGACAGGAGAATCACTTAAACCCTGAAAGTGGAGGTTGCAGTGAGCTGAAACCACGCCATTACACTCGAGCCTGGGTGACAGTGTGAGATTCTGCCTCAAAAAAAAAAAAAAAAAAAATTACCTAATATTAACCACAAAGAGAAAATAAACTTAAAAAATAAGCCTCTGGCATCTATAAGACTGTAACAACAGATCTATTATTCATGATATCGGTTTCAGAGGAAGAGGAAGAGTGGACAGGAAGAAAAAAGTTCTCAAAGAAATAATGGCTGAAAACTTCCCAGATTTGGCAAAAGACAAAACTATAAATTTAAGAAGTTGAGCGGATTTCAACTAGGATAAGCCCAAAGAAATTCATACCAGGATACATCATAGTCAAACTTCTGAAGACTAAAGGCAAAAATATCTTAAAAGCAGCAAAAGGGAAATGATGCATTATCTATATGAAAAAATAAATGACAGTGGCTTTCTCATAAGAAGCTATGGACGCCAATAATAAGTGGCACAATATTTTTCTAGCACTCAAAAAAAAGAATTACCAACCCAATGCAAACATCTTACAGAAATAAGGAAGAAATTAAGACATTCTCAGATGAAGGAAAACTAAGAGAATTCATCATCAGAAAACTTAACCCACAAGAATAGCTAAAGAAAGTTTTCTGAATAGAAAGGAATCAAAAAAAGACCTAGAAATATCAAAAAGGCTGAAAGAACACAGCAAGCAAAAACATGACTGAAAATAATACTTTTCTTCTCTTCTTCATCATGTTTGGTTGGGGACACAAAAATAGTAGCATTGTTTAATGTAGTTCTCAATTTATATAAAGGACTGAAGATAATTATAAGTGGGAGATAGGGAAGAGAAAAAGAAAGCAATGATTCTATACTTCAAATTTAAAATGAACATACACATACACATATTTTACATACACACACATATAGTGTAATGTAATATCTATAGCAAATACTTTAAAAGCTATACAAAAAGATATATCAAAAACTCTGGTTAAGTCCAAATGGAATTCTACAAAATGTTTAAGTAACCTCAGAAAGGTAGGGGAATAAAATAGAAGCAACAACCAAAGGAAATTAAAAATAAAACAGCAGACTAACATCTAACATACCAATAATGGCACTAAATTTAGGTGGCCTAAATACACTAATTAAAAGACAGAGATTGGCAAAATAGACTTCAAAATATTACCCAAATACGCTGTCTACAAACTAAATATGATGACATAGAAAGCTTAAGAGTTAAAGGGTGTAAAAAGAAATATCATGTCAACTGATAAAAGGAAAGCAGTAATGGTCATATTAATATCAGACAAAGGAGATTTCAAACAAAGAAAGTTACCAGAGACAGGGAGGAATATGATATTATATAACAATTAAAGTATTAATCCACCAAAAAAAAAGCAAAGCAATTCTATGTGTGTATGCACAAATCACAGGGTTTGCAAAATACCTGAAGCAAAAGCTGATAGGACTAAAAGAAAAAATTGACATGTCCACAATTATAATTGGAGATTCCAACTGCCCTTTCTCAACAATTGATAGAATGACTGAACAGAAAATCAACAAGAATATAGAATAACCCAATAACACTATCAAGCAACAGAATCTAATCAACATTTATGTGCCCATGGAACATGTACCAAAATAGACCCTCTTCTGGATCATAACAAACTTAAACAAATTTCTAAAAGCTGAAATCATAAAGGATGTGTTCTACAACTTCAATGGAATCAAGTTAGAAGTCAATAACAGAAAAATCTCCAAATACTTGGATAGTTCACGGATCAAAAATAAGTCTCAAGAGAAATAAAAGAATATCTTGAACTGAATAAAAATGAAAGTATAACATATCAAAATCTGTGGGATACATGTAAAATAGCACTGAGAGAAAAATTTATTGCACTAAATGCATACATTATAAAAGAAGAAACAATTTCAAATCAATAACTGAAGTCCAACTTCAAAAACCTAGAAAAAGAAGAGCGAAATAGACACAAAGCAAGCAGAAGGAAGAAAACAATAAGGATTAAACTAGAAGTCAATGGAAATGTAAACAGAAAAATAGAATAAATCAATGCAACAAAGAGCTGGTGCTTTGAACAGGTTAGTAAAATTAAAAAACATCTAGCAAGACTAATGAATAAAAAAGGGAGAAGACACAAATCACCGATACCAGGAATGAAATGGAACAGATGCTGCAGACAATAAAAGGATAATAAGGGAATCCTTAGAACAATTCTACATATATAAATTTTATAACTTTGATGAAATATACCAATTCCTCAAAAAACATGCCTACCACCACTCACCCAATATAAAATAATTTAATTAACCATATAACTATTCATAACTACAAATTCCTCAGAAATATCCAAGCCCGGATGGTTTCACTGGAAGATTCTACCACACATTTAAAGAATTAGCACCAATTCTGCACAATTTCTTTTAGAGAATGCAAGAGTAGCAAACCCTTCCAAATTCATGTTATAAAGCTAGTATTATCCTAATATCAAATCAGACAAAAATAGTACCAAAAAAATCTTACAAACCAGTATCTCTCTTGAATACAGAGGCAAAAATCTTTACATTATTAACAATTAGAATTTAGCAACATGTTTAAAAATTATATACCATAACTAAGTGGGATTTATCCCATAGATGCAAGGATGTTTGAATATTTCAAAATCAATGTAATCTGCCATATAAACAGAAGAAAAAGTAAATGATCATATCAATTGATTCAGAAAAAGCATTGGACAAAATTGACACTCATTTATGATTTAAAAAACACCAGAAACTAAGGGTAAAGGGAAACCTCCTCAAGTTGTTAAAGAGCATCTCCAAAATTTCTACAGTTATCATTACACTTAATAGTGAAAGAATGAAATCTTTCCCTCTAAGATTAGGAACAGGGAAAGGATATTAGCTTTCACCACTCTTATTCAACATAGTGCTGGAAATTCTAGGCACTGCATTAAGGCACAAAAAAAGGAAACAAAAGGCATGTAAAACAGAATAGAAGAAATAAATCTGCCCTTCCCTATTTGCAGATGACATAATTGTCTACATAAAAATCCCCCCAAAAAAAGAGTTCAACAAGGTTGCAAGATACAAGACAAATGTACAAAACTCAATTGTATGTTTATATAATAGCAGTAATCAGGACACTAAAATTTAAGACAATATTATTTATAATTGCTCAAACAAATGAAATATTTTGGTGTGAATCTAACAAAACATCTACAGGACTTGTGTGCCCAAAATTACAAAACAGTGATGAAAGAAATCAAAGATCTAAATAAACTGAAAGATATATCATGTTTATGGATTGAAAGACCCTACATAATATAGACATCAAACTCTCAAACTTGATATACAAGTTTAACATAGTTTCTATTAAAATTACAGCAAGGTTTTCACAGGTGCAGAGAAGATTACTCCAAAGTCTATGTGAAAATACAAAGGAAACAGACCAGTTAAAATACTTTAGAAAAAGAATAACATGGGTAGAAGTAGTCTACCCAATTTAAAGACATTTTATATAGCTACAGTAATCGAGAATTTGTGTACTGGTGGAGGGATTGACACAAAGCTCAGTGGAACAGAATAGAGACCCAGAAATAAACCCAAATATGCTCTACTGATTTTTTTATAAAGGAGTAAAAACAATTCAGTGGAGGAAAAATAGCGTTTTCAACAAATGATGCTGGAACATTGACACATCTGTAGACCAAAAATGAAAGAAAACCAAAACACAGCCTTGACCTAATCTTTACACTTCATACAAAAATTAACTCAAATTAGGTCATAGACTTAAATGTAAAACTGTAAAACTTTTACAAAACAACAGGAAAAACTCTATGGGATTTTGATCTATGCAAACTTCTTAGACTTAACACCAAAAGCATAATCCATAAAAGTTTAATTTATGAATTAGATTTCATTAAAATTAAGAATTTATCTGTGGAAGGACTCTTTAAAAAGGATGAAAAAAAGCTCAGCATGAGAGAAAATACTTGCAAACCCTACATCCAATAAAAGACTAATCTGTATACAGATCCTATAAAGAGCTCTCAAAATTCAAGAGAAAAAAAAAGCCAATCCAATTTGAAAATGACAAAAGATATGAACAGACATTTACCAAAGTCAATGACAAGTAAGCATGTTTTTTTTTTTTTTTTTTTTTTTTTTTTTTTTCTGAGACGGAGTTTCGCTCTTGTTGCCCAGGCTGGAGTGCAATGGCGCGATCTCGGCTCACCGCAACCTCCGCCTCCTGGGTTCAAGCAATTCTCCTGCCTCAGCCTCCCGAGTAGCTGGGACTACAGGCACGTGCCACCATGCCCGGCTAATTTTTGTATTTTTAGTAGAGACGGGGTTTCACCATGTTGACCAGGATG
>PVKV010016014.1:0-15858 GCA_004027835.1 Alouatta palliata | reverse complement strand
TAAGCATGTTAAAACATGTTCAACATCACTAGCCATTAGGGAAATGCAAATTAAAACCACAATGAGATATCACTACACACCTGTTAAAATGGCTAAAATAAACAATAATGACAATACTAAAGGCTGGTAAGGATACGGAGAAATTAGATCACTCATACATTATTAATGGCATGTAAAATGATATAACTACTGTGGAAAATAATATGGTAGTTTCTTTTAAAAATAAAATTAAATGTGACCTGGGGATAACATCACTATTGCAAAGCCTAAGATCAGTTCTTGAGATATTTGGCAGACCCTGCACTTAATGGATCAGCTGGCACCACCCAGACAGATAAACTGGTTCATCTGATCTTGTGGCCTCCACCCAGAACTGACTCAACACAAGACAGCTTCGACTCTCTTTGATTTCATCTCCAATCCAACCAATCAGCACTACCAAAAGAAAAAAAAAATTAAATATGTAGCTACCATATAACCTAGAAGTTGTATTCCTGGGCTTTTATTGCAGAAAAATAAAGACTTATGTTCAAAGAAAGACCTGTATACAAATATTTATAGTAACTTATTTTACAATAGCCCAAAACTACAAATAATCTAACTATCCTCAAATGATGAATGGTTAACCAAACTGGTAAATCCATACCATGGAATATTAGTCAGTGATAAAAAGAAATAAACTATTGATACAACAACCTGAATAAATCTCCAGAGAAGTGTGGTGTTATATATGATTCCATTTCTTGCAATAACAAAATTATATAAACAAAGAACCTATGGTCTGGCGCGGTGGCTCACTTCTAATCCCAGCACTTTGGGAGGCTGAGGCGGGTGGATATTTGAGGCCAGGAGTTCGAGACCAGCCTGACCATCATGGGGAAACCCTGTCTCTACCAAAACGACAAAAATTAGCCTGGTATGCTGGTGCATGCCTGTAATCCCAGCTATTCGGGATGCTGAGGCATGAGAATCACCTGAACCCAGGAGGCAGAGGTTACAGTGAGCCAAGATCATACCACTGCACTTCAGCTTGGGTGACAGAGCGAGACTGCATCTCAAAAAAAGGAACTTATTAGTGGTTGCCGGGGTTTAAGAAGAGGTTGAGAACTGGGAGAAAAACAGATGGCTATACAAAGGCAACATGAGAGATCTCTGCGGTAATGGAACTGTTCCGTGTCTTGACTGTATCAATGTCAATATCTTGGCTGTAGTATTCTACAGTTTTGCAAGATACTACCATTGACAGACACTGGGTAAAATGTATGCAGGGTCTTCCTGAGTTGCTTTTTACTGACGTGTGAATCCTCAATTATCAATTAACAAGATGCCATAGACTGGGTAGCTTGTAAACAACAGAAATTTATTTCTCATCATTCTAAAGGCTGGAAAATCAAGGCAGTGGCAGACTCAGTGTCCATTGAAGGCCTCTTTTCTGGTCCATAGATGGTGCCTTCTAGCTGTGTCTTCACATGGTGGACAAAGCAAACAAGTTCCCTTGGGCCTCTTTTCATAAGGGCACTAATCCCATTCACGAGTGCTCCATCCTTGTGACCTAATCACCTCCCAAAGATCTTACATTCTAATACTATCACTTTGGGAGTTAGAATTTCAACATATGGATCTGGGGGGACAGGGACATTCAGACCATAGCAAGCACATAGTTTCCTGGACTACGTGATAACAAAATTTTATAATAATTTTTTAACTGTATATTAAACATACTGAAAAGTGTTATCATTATGGCTATTTTCAAGAGTCGGTGATAGAGTTTGGCATTTTCTTTTTGCATGTTTGTAAAATCTCAGGGGTGGGTACCCCAGATTTTTATGTTACACTCTTATGATTAAAATACTGAATAATAAACCAAATTCACTAAATGGAAAAGGAGAAATATAGGAGCTTGTCTGTCTCTTTGAATACTAGTCAAAAGCTAAAGGAAACTGCTGTATTATGAAGAGTAGAAATAACTCCGTTTCAGAAACTGTTTATTTTAGAAATTAATTTCAAGCCTATTTGAAAACAATTGTAATTCTAATAAGAATTAAAATTCAAACCATTTTGGATGATAAATATTTAAAACCTTTTGGTCTGGAAATTAAACTGGAACAAAGCAAAGAAACTAACATTATCAAATCCACTGCGGTGCGGTGAATTGTCTGTTTTGCTGAGAGGATTTTGGTCCAAACTGCTAATCACTGAAAACACATTCCCATTCTGTAACTACCACTATAGTCATATAAGCTTGATATTTATTCCTGATGAATTTTATTCTTATTTCCTCAACTTTCTTCTTTAAAAACAATCTTTTAGAGCTTTAATTAAAAAAATATATATATATCCTTTGAGCACTCAATTCCTAAGGCATGGACATGTGCAAGCAAACCCATATAAACACTCCTAATCCTCTCTCCTGGTTCAGGCCACATGAAATTTAACAGGAAGCCTAAATTCAAGCCCAGCATCTTTCTTCTCAGTATAATTTACTTGTTCATTCATGTTTGAGATCAGCTTCTTCTCACGGCCATTACTGGCAAGAGGCAAGCCTGGTTCCCAAGGTGAACACTAAGCCTGTTCCAGGGGGTACCAACCAAGTAGGGAACATCAGCAGGAAATGAGAATTTTGGAAAAGATCAAAGTCATGTTTGAGGGGAGAATTATAACTTAATTGCTCTTCCCTTCACTTTATGGCTTAGTAGTTAATATTCACATGCTAGGGTTGCCACAGCAAAGTACCACAAACTGAGGGGCTTAAATGACAGAAATTTATTGTTTCACAATTCTGGAGCGTAAGAGTCTGAAATCAGTGCCTTCAAGGTTGGTTCCCTCTGAGGGCTGTGAAGAAGAAACTGTTTCATGCCTCTCCCCTAGTTTCTGGTGATTTGCTGGCATTCTTTATCGTACCTTGGCTTGTGGGGGCATCACCCCAATCTCTGCCTTCATCTTCACATGGTATTCTTCCTGTGTGAGCATCTGTCTCCAAATTTCCCTGTTTTATAAGGACATTGTCATTTTAGATTAGGGCCCACCCTAAGGACCTCATTTTAACTAGATTAGCTATGTAAATACCCTATCTCCAGATAAGGCCACATTCTAAAGTATTGGGGGTTATGACTTTAACATATAAATTTAGAGGGGGACACAATTCAACCCATAATAGTAGTGTTTACATATGAGTTAAAAGGCTTTGAGAAACTGGCTGATGACAATTTCCTTACTCTTTGATATGGGTTATGACCAACAGTCATGTGATATGTTAGAACCTGCCTTCCTACTGATATTTCATTCTCCTCAATCATCAGACACCCCAAAATTCTTTGCACGCTCATTTGGTCTAATGTGCATATATCACTGCAACGTCAAGTCAGCGTTGGCACGTATAAACACAAAAAAAGGTTATCTGCCCATTTTGCAAAGGAGAAAATTAAACTCAGAATGATCAAGTAGGCTATCTGATACAGTTAAGCAAGTAGATTCTGTACCAAAAAGAGTCTAAGAAAGCCTCTGCTTCAAAAACTGTGTACTTTCTTGGGTACTTACATATTTCTTTGTATTTTATTTTCCTAAGGGCTTTACAGAAATTTCTATCATTTGCAATCTGTTCTTGTAGTTATATGAATCTATTTTCTCTTTAACCAGCATTTTTCTTTCCTTGACATAAAAAAACGAAAATAAAGAACCAGCTTTACTAAAAAACATGTTGCAGCTGTCCTACACTTCAGTAAGTATAGAAGCTAAAATTGACTTACTTTGCTGCATATTGTATCATTCATCTAATGGTGCAATCTAAGGGAATAACCTCTGATTTGAAAATGTGAGTACTCATTTTTAGGACTGGACTGCTTGGATCTGATGTGAGTGTAAGTCACGGAATTTTATGACCAGATGTGTCTTTGGTAATTATCCAGGCCAACCCTCTTAATATCAACTGTTGGTGAAAGCTGAAGTTCAGAAAGGCCAAGTAATTTCTCTGGGGTCACAGAGGAGGGTTATAAGCCAAGCTGAGAGCAGAATTCAACTTTCCTGCTGACTCCTCATCCAGTGTCCTTTCTACTCCTGGCTATTTTGAGTATACAAGCAACACCTTGTCATTACCTTGCCTTGACAGGTAGTGGTCAAAGCTAAACAGTGGTAAAAGAATGGTGGCATGAGAGTCATGTTCATTAAATTTACAGAAGAAAAGAAGGCCTTCTGATATCCTTCCGTCCAGCCTTCACTTAAGCATGGAAAAACACATGGTTTTCTGAATCTCTTCAACTCTTTTATCAGAAAGTAGGATTACTGAAGGTCTATAATATCCTAGGTTTTGGAAATAGTGAACATGGACCTGGTCCTTGCCTTATGGAGTTGAAAGTCCAGATGAGAAGGCAGATATTATATAAATCATTGTAAACAATTAAGTAAAAAAATTACAGTATCCAAAGAGATGAAAAAATGTTACTGAGACAACCAACTTGGCCTGGGTTCTAGAGGAAGACTTCCCTGAAGCATTGATGTTTGACCTGAAATCCAGAGGATACGCAAGTGTTCTAATGGGCATGTTCCATCAGGAAGATGGAGGGGGTATAGAACAATGCATGGCTGTGCTCAGATAATTGAGAAATGTACCACATGGCTAAAGCAGATGGAGTGATATTAGACAGCACCAGAGATGCAAGTGAAACCTGATAACCCAGGAATAGAGGGTTTAGAAATCCATTTAATGTAATTCAAGCAAGGGAAAGATCTGATCAGATTTATATATTTAAAAGTTCATTTCAGCATCATTAGGAGATGGATTAAAAGCACAGGAGGGAGACAGGCCAGGTGGGAGGTGAATATACAGGCCAGGTACAGCGCGCACATAGTATGTACTCCGGACCTGCCCACTTAATTCAGCAGAATTCTTTTATTTCAGTGACACTTCTTATGTTTCTTCTTTGTCTTTCTAAAATACAATGCAACCCCATTACTCAATACTGCTCTTAATGAATACAATTGTTTTAAAAAGACAGCAGACACCTAATGGATATTTAAAAACAATTATTTCCCAGTCTTATTGAAGGAAGCTTTTTTGCTGCATTAGAATTGTAATTTTAAATTATATTTAGGCTAATTGCAAATATTCTCATTGTAAAGAGCTTCGATTTAAATGATATATTGTCAGTACAAATAATGTGAATGAGTCATCATCTCAACTATTGAAGTAATGGTAAGCTGCCATTCATTATATTTGCACTGACTGTGCTCCATGTTAATTTTTTAATATCTTATTTTGGTGAAAACCAGATACATATATATATATATATATATGGAATACATAGAATAATGCTTTGACTTCATGGGGGAATAAAAAAATATTCTATCAAATTATTTTGATGTGTCCTGCAATGATCAGACATCATAAACAACAATGTGCTTTTTAAAAAATGTACCTGAAGTAGTTTTTAAAAGGGTTTCAAAAGAATTGTTTTCATATAAATAATTTATCTTGTTTTCTCAAAAAAAAAAAATGGACACTTTATATCACTGGTGTGATTTAAGACCTAAGCATAACATATGGATGAGTGCCATTTATTATCCTCTTTTTGACAATCTGAACTATCCTTTGAATATGACTCTGAATGATAAATCAAGCAATTTAAAAGTGGAACTCAAAATTGGAAAATTGAAGTCGTAAATGCTTTTATCTTAAGTAGATGATACGTTCAGGTACCTTGAATAGTAAGTGCCTTAGCTTTGAGTTATTTTCTGACAATCAGCTCTTCAGTGAGTAATGTTAGGCTAATACAATATGCAGGTCCTAGGAGTCAAGGTTAAGCATGAGTTGTTATATCTACCGACTTTCATGAGAACCCAATTCAGCATATATGTAAACTGTTATTCTACAATTTTTTCTGACAAACAGTATAATATATTCTATCAACTGCCATTGAATAATTGTAAGTTTTCTTTGGAGAAAGATTAATTGTTTTTCAAGAATTGTTGTGTATATCATTTTACCTTATTCCCTGCAGTATGGCATTTTTTAAGAAAATGCATTCTTTCAGAATTTCCTTTTCATTGAAAGGAAAAATGATTCTTGCCAAGACTATACAAATATTCGTTTTTCTCTCATGTTGGTTGGGGCCATCTAAACACTAGAATCTCTGGCTTTGAGCGGGGGGTAAGTTTGTTTGTCTGTTTGTTTTCACTCTTATTTTTGATGAAGAAGGTGGAGAAAGGGCTGTAAATGGATTAATCATTTACCATTCACTTTCTTTAAAGCAAAAAAAAGCCCTGGTTTTACTGACCATTAAAAACTGCATGGCGACAATAATTCCCATTTCCACTCCCAATACCTTGGGCCAAGTGATAAAGCAAACTCCTGCACTTCTGCTTTGTGTTAAGTTAGTAAAACAGGGGGACCTAACATGGAAACAGAGGGAGGCTTTTATGTTTAATCATTTCTGTTTCTGCCAGTTCTGTTCCAACATGGACTTGTATGTGCCATTCATTTTAAATATTTCACCATTTTTATAAGTATATGAAACCCAGGAAACCAACAACAAATCTTGTTGCATCTGTTTGTTTTTTCTAGGTTGGACAAATTGAAGATTATTTATACCAATTAGAGGCAGATTTCTTAAAAACTGAAAAAGCGAGAACTGCTCGAAGGCAAAAGACAAAAATGAAGACGCTTCAAACTGTTCAGCAAAGCTAGTCATTAGGGAGCAGGCATTCCCCTCAGTTCATCTTTACCAAAGACACTCTATGTTTCATTAATCTCAACTGGCAGCAATAAATGTTCTCATTAAGTTTGGCTTGACTGTTGTTCTAATTTTTCTTGTTTAAAGAGCTCATAAAATAACCACTGGTACCTCTTTTACCACCTTGATCTTTCAAAATGGACGAAGGTATACCAGGTCTACCAAATAATGCTTATAGTATACACTTATAACCATGTGCATTCATTAAGAATTATTCACAGGCTACCTACAGATATAGAAAACAATATAAATGCAAATTTGAACTTATAAAACTAATAATGTACTTTCCGAACTCTCATAGTCATACATGTTATGGCTGATATCAGTTTAGTTGTCTCATTAAGTAGTCTTTTTCCTCTAGATCCTTTATATTGTATTTTCTCTGCCCCCTAAGCTATGCAACACAAATTTGACAAGGTAGTCAAATTTGCACATGTTTGACAAGGTAGTGAGTTGGTAGCCATCACTCAGGACCTCAACTGATGCCAACACAAAGATTTGAGAATAGGATAAGGAGGAGGAACCCAGATCCTGAGTAAAATAGGAAAACATAATTTAATAGTGAAAAATAAATAGAATTTTGGAATACATTGATAAAAGGTCAAAAAATAGAAAGAACTCAACCAAAGTTTCCCAGCAGAAGTAATAGACTAAATGACTTATGACAGTTTAGCCAATGTTTAACCTAATAACATATAAAAATTATAATATTCAAGCTAGAGACATCATACTACTGGGTTTCAAAATAGATTACAAAGCTGTAGTAATCAAAACAACATGGTATTGGCACAAAAACAGCACATTGACCAATGAAATAGGATACAGAGCTCCAAAATAAACCCACACATTTATGGTCAATTGATGTGTGACAAAGGTGCCAAGAACACACAATGGAGAAAGGATGGTCTCTTCAATGAAGGATGTTAGTAAAATTGGATATCCACAAGCAGAAGAGTGAAAATGGACTCTTACTTTACTCCTTATACAAAAATCAACTCAAAATCGATTAAAGACTTAAATGTAAGACCTGAAACTATAAAACTAATAATAGGGACTATAGAGGGGAAGCTCTACAACATTGGTCTGGGCTGTGATTTCTTAAGAGTCCCAAAGCACATATAATGAAAGCAAAAATAAACAAAGGAGACTGCATAAAACTAAAGACCTTTTGCACAGCAAAGAAAAACAATTAAAAGAATGAAGAGACAACCCACAGATTGGGATGAAATATTTGCAAATCGTATATTGGATAAAGCGCTAATATCTAAAATATACAAGGAACTCAAACTACTCAGTAAAAAGAAAACAAATAATTATATTAAAAAATGAGCAAAAGAACTGAAAAGACATTTCTCAAATGAAGATATACAAGTGGACAACAGATATATGAGAAAATGCTCAACATCTCTAGTCATCAGAGAAATGTAATTAAAACCACAATGAGGTATCACCTAACATAAGTTAGACTGGCTATTTATAAAAACATGGAAGATATTAAGTGTTGTTGAGGAATTGAAAAAAACCAAAACCCTTGTAGATGATTGGTGGTATTGTAAATTAGTACAACCATTTTGGAAAACAATATGGAGATTCCTCAATAAAGTGAAAGAATTACTAGGGGAACAAACAGTTCAAGGTGGCTGACTAAATGCATCTGGTACTTGCTCCCTCCACAAAGAAGAACCAAACAGCAAGTAGATAATTATACTTCAAATAGATTATATAAGAGAAAACACTGGAATTTATCTGACAAGGGATGGGAAACACTGAAAGCAAGGAAGGAAAGGGAAGCAGGGCAGCCTGCTCAGCTGGAATTGGCCTGGAGCCTGGAGAAGCTTTCCAATGCAGGTAAAGAATAAGTGAGAGACCCCCAGTGGTCCATATTCCCACTGCAGACTCCTGCAGTCCTAGCCATCGGAAAGCCCCTTGACCCTTGCAGGCCCTGAGTAACATAAAGAACAGCCTGAAGACTGTACTCCAGAGAGGGAGCTCACAAAGAGTCCCAGGAACACCCAGGTCCTAAGTAGCTGCAGCAGGATGCCACTGAGAACCCAGTGCCCACCACACAGCATCTTGCTCTGGGGCCCAAACACTTCTACACTTCCACATTCCTAGACCCCATTGACATTCCCCACCTATAGCTGCCACTAATGGAGCCAAGACAGAAACCACTGGCAGCAACTTACCCTCCCAAGCAGAGGAGCGGCTGCACATTTTCACACATCCCTGGAACAGACTTCATGGCACACAGCCATTGCCACTGTAGGGCTTCTGTGGAACTAAACCATGAGCTAACCGTGCACCTCAAGCCACCTGCCTATAGCTGCTTCTACTGAAAGTAATCCTGCGCTCCTCAGAAGTAGGGCTCTGCCCTCCCCCAGTAACTAAGCATGCCCTCCAGAGGCCTTGGGATTGCCTAGCCCAGCACACCACTGCTGGCACCTGCCCACACACACAACCTGTGGGGTCTGAGGACTGGCCTGTTCAGCCCATCACAGCCACCACTAACATCAGTGTGGACTGCTTGAGTCCCAGGAGGTTGTCTCAACAGTGCTACTGCCATCACCCACACCATGCCACTGTCCAGAGACCGGAAAACTTGCTCACTTTCCTGCCCACTGCTGCCATTTGTGGCACTTGAACAAATCACCTGGAGGACAAGAATTGGCCCACTTGGACCAGATAATACTAATGTCAGCATACACCACCCCAAAATTCAAGAACAGTCACACTTGGTTCATCACTTCTGCCACTAAAGCCCAAAGACTGGCCCACGTGGCATCCCAGTCTCCAGCAAAACTTCACCACAGCCTCCACGAACCACCCCACTCTAAGCTATCAAAGAAATCATAGACACCACTGATACTGTATATGACTGAAGAAATCACACAGAGACTACACTGCTGCACACATCCAGAATCAAAACCAAAGTGCCCTATTCAACCAACACCACAGATACAGCTTCAGGAAAAAGGCCTCTCCTATGAAAGCACATGTAACCAATTGCAAGAAGTGACTGTTACACCAGATGCACAGATATCAATGTAAAAAGAAACATGAAAAAGCAAGGAAATATGACATCTAAAGGAACACAATAATTCTCTAGGAATGGAATTCAGTGAAAAAGACATTTATAATATCCCAAATAAAGAATGTGAAATAGTGATATTAAAGAAGCTCATTGACAGGCATGGTGGCTCATGCCTGTAATCGCAGCAGTTTGGAAGGCTGAGGTGGGCACATCATGTAAGGACAGGAGTTCGAAACCAGCCTGGCCAACAAGATGAAATCCCATCTCTACTAAAAATACAAAAATTAGCTGGGTGTGGTGGTAATCCCAGCTACCAGGAAGGCTGAGGCAGGAGAATTGCTTGAACCCAGGAGGTGTAGATTGCAGTGAGCCAAGATCACACCATTGCACTGCAGCCTGGGTGATAAGAGCAAAGCTCTCTCAAAAAAAGAAAAGAAAAGAAAAGCTCATTGAGATAAAAGGAAACTCAGAAAAACAATACAACGATATCAAGAAAAACAATGCAGAATATAAATGAGAAATTCGCCAAAGATAGATATAATTTAAAAAGAACCAAAAAGAAATTCTGAAACTGAAGAATTCATTGAATGAAGTACAAAATACATTCAAAGGTGTCAACAATAGACTAGATCAAACAAAAGAAAGAATCTCAGAATTTAAAGACAGGTCTTTTGAAATAACCCAGTCAGACAAAAATTAAAAAGAATAAAAAAGAATACATAAAGGCCTATACAACATACGTGACACCATAAAGCAACCAAATATTCCAATTTTCAGTCCCCCAAAAAGTGAAAAGAGTTAGAAAATCAATTTAATGACATAACAGATGAAAACTTCCCAAGTCTAGCAAGAGATATAGATATATCCAGGAGGCTCAGAGATCACCAGATAGATACAATTTGAAAAGATCTCTCTATAGCACATTATAGTTCAATTTTCAAAAGTCAAAGAAAAATTTTAAAAACAGCAAGAGAAAGCATACAGTTACCTATAAAGGAGCCCCCGTAAGACTAACAGTGAATTTCCCAACAGAAACCTGATAGGCCAGGAGAGAATGGGATAATATATTCAAAGTCCTAAAGGGGAAAAAAAGCACTCTACCAAGGCTACTCTTCCTAGCAAGTTATCCTTCATAAATAAAGGAGAAATAAAGTCTTTCCCAAACAAGCCAAGGCTGAGGGAATTTGTTACCACTGAAGGGGCCCTACAAGCAATGCTCAAGGGAGTCATATACCCAGATGTGAAAGAACACTCTCAACCATCACGAAAACACATGAAAATATAAAAACCACTGGTAGAGGAAACACATGAACAAGGAAAAGAAAAGACTCAAATGTTATCACTAACCACAAAACCACAATGATGAACAATAAGAGAAATAGAACAACAAAGGGTACACAAAGCAGCCAGAAATCTATCAATAAAATGACAGGAATAAGCTCTCACAGATCAATAATAACATTGAATGTAAATGGATTAACTTTCCACTTAAAAGATATTGACTGGCTAACTGGATTAAAAAACAGGACCTAACCAGATGCTGCCTACAAGAAATATTTCACCTATAAAGACACATAAAAACTGCAAGTAAAAGGACTGAAAGATATGTTCTGTGCAAACAAAAACCAAAAGTGAGCAGCAGCTGTATTGACATCAGAAAAAACAGACTTTAAAACAGTGAAAGAGATAAAGAAGGCCATTACTTACTGACAAATGAATCAATTCAGGAAGAGGATATAATAACTCTAATAATTATATTCACCCAACACTGGAGCACCCAGATTTATAAAGCAAATGTTATTAGGTCTAAAAAGCAAACTAGACTCTAATATAATAATAGTTGAGGAATTCAACACCCCACTCTCAGCATTAGACAGATCATCAAGACATAAAATTAACAAAGAAACATTGGATTTAAACTGCACATTAGACCAAATGGACCTAGCAGTCATTTACAGAACATTTCATTGAAGAACTACAGAATACACATTCTTCTCATCAGCACACGGAACATTCTCCAGGATAGACTGTGTGGTAGTACACAAAACCAAGTATCAATAATTTTTTTAAAATTGAAGTTATATCAAGTATCTTCTCAGACCACAGCGGAATAAAAGTAGAAATAAATCACAAGAGAAACATTGGAAACTGTGAGAATACATAGAAATTAAAAAATATGCTCCTGAATGACCACTGGATCAAGGAAGAAATTAAGAAGGACACATAGGCCAATGGAATAGAATAGAGAATCCAGAAATATGTTCAACCAACTGACTTTTTACAAAAGCACCAAGAACATACATTGGAGAAAGGGTACCCTCTTCAATAAGATGATCCTGAGGAAATAGAATATCTATATGCAGAAGAATAAAGCTGGACCCCTATCTCTCAACATATATTAAAAAATCAACACATGATGAATTATAGACTTAAATCTAAGACCCCAAACTATAAAACTATGAGGAGAAAACAGGGGAAAACACTTCATTCAGGACACTGGTCTAGGCAAAGATTTTATGGCTAAGACATCAAAAGCACAGACAACAAAACCAAATGGGACTATATTCCACTGAAAAGCTTCTACACAGCACAGGAAATAATTAAGAAAATGAAGAGACAACCCACAGAATGGGAGCATATATTTGCAAACTACTCATCCAGTGAGGGACTAATATTCAGAATATACAAGGAACTCAAACTGCTCAACAATTTAAATAATAATAATAATCCCATTAAAAATTGGGAAAAGTTTTCTCAAAAGAAGACATACAAATGACCAACAAGTATATGAAAAAAGTATTCAACATCACTAATTATCAGGAAAATGCAAATCAAAAGCACAATGAGATATCATCTTACACCAGTTAGAATGACTTTTAAGAGACAACAAATAACAGATGTTGGCTACAGAGAAAAGGGAACTCTTATACACTGCTGATTAGAATAGAAGTTAATGCAGCCACTGTGGAAAACAGAATGGAGATCTCTCAAAAAACTAAAAACAGAACTACGATATAATCCAGCAATCTCACTACTGTGTACCAATCCAAAAGAAATCAGTTGATCAAAGGGATACCAGTATATCGGTATTTATCCAAAAGAAAACAAATCAGTATATCAGAGGGATACCTGCACTCTCATGTTTATTGTAGCACTATTCACAATAGCAAAGATATTAAATTAACTGAATTGTTTATCAGTAGACACATGAATAAAGAAAACATAATATAAACACACACAATGGAATAGTATTCATTCATAAAAAAAGAATGAAATCATGTCATTTGCAGCAACATGGATGGACTGGAGGTCATTATTTTAAGTGAAATTAGCTAGGCACAGAAAGACAAATGCCACATATTCTCATTCTTATGTAGAAACGAAACAAGTTGATTTCATGGAGGTAGAAAGTAGAAAAATAAGTCACCAGAGGCTGGGAACAGTGTGTGGGTAGAAGTGTAGAGGAGAAAAGGTTGGTTGGATGGGTGTAAACACAGTTAGAAGGTATGTATTCTAATGTGGAGTAGCAGAGTAGAATGGTAGAGTTAGCAACAGTGCACTACGTATTTCGAAGTAGCTAGAAGAAAGGACTTGAAATGTTCCCAACACACAGAAATGATGAATACTCAAGGTAATGGATACACTCACTTGATTGTTACACATTCTAGTGGATGTTACAAAATATCACATGTAACATATACATAATATGTAAAATATGTATCAATTTTTAAAAACAAAATAATACCAACATTGCAGACAATACTTACCTCTGCATTAAGAGAGGGGTAGGTGTGTACAGAGAGGAAAGGATTAGAGGGGTACTAGGTGTCTTCAACTATATTTGCAAAGTTAATACATTTGGCATATTAGCCAAGAAATGGAAACAACCAACATGCCCAACAAGGAACAAATGGATTAAAATAATGTGGTGCATGCACCTTTTCCTTATGTCATGTAATCCCTGGGTCTGGGAGGTAATGGAGCGTAGATCTTCACATAGCCCCACAAGAAAATCTTTCTGTCTGTAAGTTCCCCAATAAAATCACCCTGTAATGACAAAAAATAATAATGATATATATATATACATAATGAAATACTATTCAGTCTTTAAAAAGCAGGAAACGCCATCATTTCCAGCAACATAGATGAACCTAAAGGACATTATGCTAAGTGAAATGAGCCAGGCACAAAGAGACAAAAACTGTAAGATCTCACCTGCTTGTGGCATTCTTAAAAAGTTGAACTCACGAAGTAGAGCGTTGAAATAGTAGTTACCAGAAACTTGAGGGAGACAGGAAGAGGGAAGATGTTGGTCAAAGCAGACGAAATTACAGTTAGAAGGGAAGACTAAGTTCTGGTAATCTACTGCACAACAGGATGACTACAAGTGAATAATAATGTGTATTTCAAAATAGGTAAAAGAGAATTTTTAATGTTCTCACCATAAAGAAGTGATAAATATTTGCAGTGAGGGGTATGTTAATTAGCCTGATTGGATCATTCCACAATATATACATATAATGAAATATCACATTATACCCCATAAGTGTATACAATCGTTATTTGTCTATTAAAAATAAAACTTTTTAAAAATTTATGTTAAAAGAAAAAGATATAAAACTATTAATATATACCACATAACTATGTTACTAAATATATACCTATAAAAGACTAGAAAGAAATAAGATATTAAGAATGGCTTTTTGTTGTTTTGCTGTTGTTGTTGTTGTTGGGGTAGGTGATGTCTGTGGTGTTAGTGTTGAAGTTCATAGCATTCATAAAAAGCTCCCAGTGGTTCCGCTGCCTTGTAAGCAGGGCATCAGACAACATTCTCATAGTACCAAGTTATTCTGGGGGGATTGATTATGAATTATTTAATTTATTGATGCTTGTTTGTATTTTCCAAAATTTTCTTCAATGAACATACGTTATTTATCAGAAAAAGGTGAGCATTAGAAAGAAAATAATTTCAAGGGAACCCCTTAAAATAAATGATGTTTTATTCTTTTTTATTTTATTTTATTTTTATTTTTATTATTTTTTTTAATATATACACTTTTTATTGCATTTTAGGTTTGGGGGTACATGTGAAGAACATGCAAGATTGTTGCATAGGTACACACATGGCAGTGTGATTTGCTGCCTTCCTCCCCATCACCTATATCTGGTATTTCTCCCCATGCTATCCCTCCCCAACTCCCCACCCCCTGCTATCCCTCCCCTTTTTCCCCCCCCGACAGAGCCCACTGTGAGATGCTCCCCTCCCTGTGCCCATGTGTTCTCATTGTTCAACACCCGCCTATGAGTGAGAATATGCGGTGTTTGATTTTCTGTTCTTGCGTCAGTTTGCTGAGAATGATGGCTTCCAGGTTCATCCATGTCCCTACAAAGGATGCGAACTCATCATTTTTGATGGCTGCATAATATTCCATGGTGTATATGTGCCACATTTTCCCTGTCCAGTCTATCATCGATGGGCATTTGGGTGAATGGCTATCTTTAGTAGGAGCAATTATGGGTGATTTTATTATCTTTTCCTTAATGGTATGGAATATGTTCCTTGATAATAAAAAAAAAGTCTTTTAAAAAATATTATTTAGTATCACTTTGCAGAGAAAGAACTAATTCAGATCAGCTTTTTTTCCTGGTTTATATGAAAAAAATAATATTTTTTTCAGAGTATATGTATATATATGTACTCTGGAAAAATATATACTGATATTGACATCATAAATAATGGTGATTGCACAGACACAAGCCAAAAGAAACACTTCACTTACTGTTGGTGGGAGTGTAAATTAGTTCAACCATTGTGGAAGACAGTGTGGCGATTCCTCAAGGACCTAGAAACAGAAATTCCATTCGACCCAGCAATCCCATTACTGGGTATATATCCAAAGGAGTATAAATCATTCTACTATAAGGACACATGCACACGAATGTTCATTGCAGCACAGTTTACAATAGCAAAGACCTGGAATCAACCCAAATGCCCATCGATGATAGACTGGACAGCGAAAATGTGGCACATATACACCATGGAATATTATGCAGCCATCAAAAACGATGAGTTTGCATCCTTTGTAGGGACATGGATGAACC
>PVKV010016013.1:38587-52253 GCA_004027835.1 Alouatta palliata | reverse complement strand
GTTTTCAAATAAGCCCATCATAGTCCAGAACACATCTGTTCCACTTGAACAATTCAATCCAAAGCATACATGTTCTCATTTTGTAAAACAGAAAAAGTTGCCATGCTAATTTTACCAGAAATAACAAGGTATGCTAGTTATTTTTTATTTCTCCCAATCCCACAGACAAATTATGTCCCTTTCTTTGCCCTGCTTATGTCCTTGAAATATGCCCTTTGTATTGCATAATTTATTATGTTTTCTGGATTCCTAATGGGTTTGGCCAATGGAAAAGAGAGTTAGGAGGCAAAAATGCAAGAGAAAAGAGAAGTCAAGGTATTTCTTTATTTAATTCATTTCCTGATTGGTTATCCTGTTTCTAGATGCAGTTGCATCTCTCCATGATGATTATTCTCATCAGTTCACCTCTCCTTTTCATCTTCAACTCACCATAGGTTATAGTATTAGTATTTCTTTCTCTTGTTTCTTCATTCCTAGAGGTGTTGGCTCCCCATGTTGCTTGGGTGACTCACCATTGGTTGTCAGTCACTGTAATTCTGTTTATACTCCTAAAATAATTCTTTCATTCATATTTCTTCACCTCATGTGGAACAAATTGTGTTTAGTTCCAGAACCCTGAATAATTTTGGAGATAGTTAATGCCATGATATTTGAGGTGACTCAAATTTAGATGAGTACATTGCAAGTATAGACTTGATGTTGCTCTCAAACAATGAAGAAAATGAGGAGAAAATGGGAGAAATTTTGGTCATTGGAAACTATACTGGTTTTACCAATATGCAAATAATTTTTATGTGTGAGAGATTCTGTGATCAAGGGTTGGACAACAAGACATTAGGCCATCTGTCAGATTAAAAAAAAAAATCTTATAAAAGGCACACTATAAACACCCAGGTTTAGCTCCCCTTTATTTTCTGTTATGAAAAAGTTGCTTTCCATTCTGGCACTAGAACCCTAATTTTTCTGGGGGCACTGGCAATAAAAGGATCTTCAGCAAAATGAACATATAGTTTGTCTTTAAAAACTATGAAAGTCAGAAAGCAGTAGATGACATATTTAAAATGCTGAAGAAAAATATGTAATTCACAAATTTTATATACAGCAAAACTGTCCTTCAAGAATGAAGAAGAAATTAAGACATTCCTAATTAAAAACTGAGGAAATTCCTCAATAATAGATGTAACCTAAGAGAGATGCTAAGAGAATACCCTCAGATTGAAATCAAAGGTAACTTGGAGCCAAACAAATGAATATAAACAATATTAAAGGTAGCTATACAGTAGGTTTCCAAGATGGCCGAGTAGAGACAGCTCCAGAATGCCATTCCCAGCAAGAGAGATGCAGCAGCCATGTGGTCTCCAGAGTTCCAAACGAAGTACAAGGTTCATTTTGTGGGACTGGTTGGACAGTGGGTATAAACAAAAGAGGACAAGTTGAGGCAGGGCAGGGCACTGCATCATCCAGGTGGTGTGTGCATCAGACCAGAGGATCAGGAGCTCTCCCCCTCCTAGACTTCTGTTTGGATACTGCACTTCACCCAAGCCTTCCACAACCCACAGAACAGATGATCTTCGCAGGGCTGAAAAGCTCCTGCAAGCTGCCTGAACAGGGCCGAGCAGCAACTCCAGGAGTGCCCGGTTGTTAGCAAAGATCTAGGTTGAAGAACTGGCTGATGATGAGAAAGCCCATGGGACACAACTACCCACCCCCGAGAAAAAAAGGGAACTGAAAGCAGGGAATCAGGCAATGTGGCTGGGAGGATCCCTCACCAACAAAGCCTAGCAGTCTGAAGCTCTCTCACTTGAGAGTATCACAGCCAGCACATCAGTCAGAGTGTGAACAGGAATGATCGAGCTCAGCAGGGGGAAGGGCAGCTGCCATTACAGAGACAGGCCTGATCATCTTGAGTAAACAAAAGACACAGGAAATCTACACAGCAGCTCCACTGAATCCATGGCAGCCCAACAACACCTCTGCAGGCAGACAAAGGAAAGGCTGCCTCCCCAAGCAGCTACCTGAAATTGAAGATAGATAAATCCAAAAAGATGGGAAGAAACCAGTGCAAAAAGGATGAAACCATCAAAGACCAGAATGCCTTGCCCCCACCAAGGGAAGACAATTCCCCCACAGCAAGGGAACAAAACAGGATGGAAAATGAATTTGATGAATTGACAGAAGCAGGTTTCAGAAGATGGGTAATAACAAACTTCTCTGAGCTAAAGGAATATGTTCTAACCCAATGCAAAGAAACTGAAAACCTTGAAAAAAGGTTAGAAAAAATGCTAACTAGAATAACAAGCTTAGAGAAGATCATTAATGACTTGATGGAGCTGAAAAACACAGCACAAAAACTTCGTGAAGCATACACAAGTTTCAATAGCCAAATCTATCAAGCAGAAGAAAGGATATCAGAGATGGAAGATCAGCTCAATGAAATAAAATGAGAAGGCAAGAAAAGAAAAAAAAAAAGTGAAAAGAAATGAACAAAGCCTCCAAGAAATATGGGATTATGTGAAAAGACCTATTCAATGCTTGATTGGTGTACAGGAAAATGACAAGGAGAATGAATCCAAGATGGAAAACATTCTTCAGTATATTATCCAGGAGAACTTCCCCAACCTAGCAAAGCAGGCCGACATTCAAATACAGGAAAAACAGAGAACACCACAAAGGTACTCCTCAAGAAGAGCAAACTCAAGGTTCATGATTGTCAGATTCACCAGGGTTGAAATGAAGGAAAAAATACTAAGGGCAGCCAGAGATAAAGGTCGAGTCAACCACAAAGGGAAGCCCATCAGATCCACAGGGAACCCTCGGCAGAAACCCTACAAGACAGAGAGTGGAGGCCAATATTCATCTACAGAACTCTCCACCCCAAATCCACAGAAGATACATTCTTGTCAGCACCACATGACCCTTACTCTAAAATTGACCACATAATTAGAAGTAAATCACTCCTCAGCAAATGCAAAAGAATGGAAATCATATCAAACAGTCTCTGAGACCACAGTGCAATCAAGTTAGAACTCAGGATTAAGAAACCAACTCAAAACAGCACAATTTCATGGAAACTGAACAACTGGCCCCTGAATGTCAACTGGATAAACAATGAAACGAAGGCAGAAGTAAACATGTTCTCCAAAACCAATGAGAACAAAGACACAATGTACCAGAATCTCTGGGACACATTTAAAGCAGTGTCTAGAGGAAAGTTTATAGAACAAATGCACACAAGAGAAACAAGAGAAGATCTAAAATTGACACCCTATTATCAAAATTGAAAAAGATAAAGGAGCAAGATCAAAAAAAAAAAAAAAACTAAAAAGCTAGCAGAAAGCAAAAAAATAACTAAGATCAGAGCAGAACTGAAGGATATAGAGACACAAAAAACCCTTCAAATAATCAATAAATACAGTAGCTGGGTTTTTTTTTTTTTTTAATGATCAACAAAATAGACAGACTGATAGCCAGACTAATAAGAAAGAAAAGAGAGAAGAATCAAATAGATGCAGTAAAGAAAACGATCAAGTGGATATCACCAGTGATTCAGAACACACACTACCATCAGAGATTACTACAAGCAGCTCTATGCACACAAACCAGTACATCTTGAAGAAATGGATAAATTCCTGGACATTGCACTCTCCCAAGACTAAACCAGGAAGAAGTTGAAACCGTGAATAGACCAATAGCAAGGGCTGAAGTCGAGGCAGCAATTAATAGCTTACCAACCAAAAAAAGTCCAGGTCCAGATGGGTTTACAGCTGAATTCTATCAGATGTAAACAGAGAAGCTGTTACCATTCCTTCTGAAAATATTCCAAACAATACAAAAAGAGGAAATCCTTCCTAACCCATTTTATGAGACCAACATCATCCTGATACCAAAACCTGGCAGAGACACAATTAAAAAAGAAAACTTCAGGCCAATATCCAGGATGAACATTGACACAAAAATCTTCAGTAAAATACTGGCAAACCAAATGCAACAGCACATCAAAAAGCTTATTCATCACGATCATGTAGGCATCATCCCAGGGATGCAAGGCTGATTCAACATACGCAAGTCTATAAACATAATCCATCACATAAACAGAACCAAAGACAAAAACCACATGACTATCTCAATAGATGCAGAGAAGAATAGCCGTTTGTGCTAAAAACCCTCAATAAACCAGGTATTGATGTAACTTATCACAAAATAATAAAAACTATTTACAACAAACCCACAGCCAATATCATACTGAACGGGCAAATCTGGAAGCATTTTCTTTAAAATCTGGCACTAGACAAGTATGCCGTTTCTCACCACTCCTATTCGATACAGTATTGGAAGTTCTAGCCAGAGCAATCATGGAAGAAAAAAAGAAATAAAGGGTATTCAGTTAGGAAAGGAAGAAGTCAAATTGTCTCTATTTGTAGACAACATGATTGTATATTTAGAAGACCCCATCATCTCAGCCCCAAAATCTCCTGAAACTGATAAGCAACTTCAGCAAAATCTCAGGATACAAAATCAATGTGCAGAAATCACAAGCATTTCTATACACCAATAACAGACAGACAGAGAGCCAAATCATGAGCAAACTCCCATTCACAATTACTACAAAGAGAATAAAATACCTAGGAATACAACTAACAAAGGATGTAAAGGACCTTTTCAAGGAGAACTACAAGCCACTGCTTAAGGAAATATGAGAGGACACAATAGATGGAAAAAGCATTCCATGCTCATGGTTACAAAGAATCAACATCATGAAAATGACCATATTGCCCAAAGTAATTTATAGATTCAATGCTACCCCATCAAGCTACAAATGACCTTATTCACAGAACTGGAAAACACCACCTTAAACTTCATATGGAACCAAAAGAGAGCCCACATAGCCAAGAAAATCCTAAGCAGAAAGAACAAAGCTGGGGGCATCATGCTGCCTGACTTGAAACTACACTACAAGGCTACAGTAATCAAAACAGCATGATGCTGGTACCAAAACAGAGACATAGACCAATGGAACAGAACAGAGGCCTTGGAAACAACACCACACATCTACAACCATCTGATCTTTGACAAACCTGACAAAAACAAACAATGGGGAAAGGAGTCCCTGTTTAATAAATGGTATTGGGAAAACTGGATAGCAATGTGCAGAAAGCAGAAACTGGACCCCTTCCTGACGACATACACTAAAATCAATTCCAGATGGATTAAAGATTTAAACATAAGACCTAACACCATAAAAACCCTAGAAGAAAATCTAGGCAATACCATTCAGGACATAGGCATAAGAAAGGACTTCATGACTAAAACACCAAAAGCAATGACAATAAAAGCCAAAATAGACATGTGGGATCTAATTAAACTAAAGAGCTTCTGTACAGCGAAAGAAACACTGATTAGAGTGAACCTGCAACAAAGAGAATGGGAAAAAATTTTGCAATCTACCCATCTGACAAACGGCTAATATTCAAAATCTACAAATAACTAAAACATTTACAAGAAATAAAACAAACCCATTCAAAAGTGGGCAAAGGATATGAACAGACACTTTTCAAAACAAGACATTTATGAGGCCAACAAACATGAAAAAATGCTCATCATCACAAAACCACATTGAGATATCATCTCATGCCACTTAGAAATGTGATCATTAAAAAATCTGGAGACAACGGATGCTGGAGAGGATGTGGAGAAATAGGAATGCTTTTACACTGTTGGTGGGAGTGTAAATTAGTTCAACCACTGTGAGGACAGTGTGGCGATTTCCCAAGGACCTAGAAACGGAAATTCCATTTGACCCAGCACTCCCTTTACTGAGTGTATACCCAAAGGATTATAAGTTGTTCTATTATAAAGACACATACACACGTATGTTCATTGTGGCACTGTTTACAATAGCAAAGACCTAGAAACAACCCACATGCCCATCGATGATAGACTGGACAAAGAAAATGTGGCACATATACACCATGGAATACTACGAAGCCATAAAAAACAATGAGTTCATGTCCTTTGTAGGAGCATGGATGAATCTGGAAACCATCGTTCTCAGCAAACTGACACAAGAACAGAAAACCAAACACTCCATGTCTCACTCATAGGCGGGTGTTGAACAATGAAGGGGAGCACCACACACTGGGGTCAGTTGTAGGGGCTAGGAGATGGACAGCAGGGGGTGGGGAAGGATAACGTGGGGAGAAATGCCAGATATAGATGTTGGGGGGATGGAGGCAGCAAACCATCTTGCCGTGTGTGTACCTATGGAACAACGCTGCATGATCTGCACATGGACCCCAGAACCTAAAGTACAGTTTTAAAAAAAAGATAGCTATATAGGTAAATTTAAAAATTAAATATTACCTTTTTGTTTTATAACTATCTTTTTTTTCTGTATAATTTAAATGAAAAATGCGTATGAGGAGCCAGAGCAAGATGGCTTATTTAAACCCTCCGGTGATCACCACCCTTTGTAGAAACAGCAAATTAAAGAAGTATCCACGTAAGAAAGCACACTCATAAAAAACAAAAATCAGGTGAATAATCACAATACCTAAGGTTAACATTATAACAAGGAATGACGCACTGAAGAGAACAGGAATACATCTTGGATTTCCTACATTATTTCTCTCATCCCCCTGCAGTACCATGTGGTATGGAGAGTGAATCTATGTGCTTGAGAGAGAGAGAACAGTGATTTTAGATTTTGCATTGGAACTCAGTGCTGCCCTGTCCTAGTGGAAAGCATCACAGGGCAGAATTCAGTGATGGTCCTAGAGGGAGCATTTAGACCAGCCTGAGTCAGAGGGTAATCGCTGCAGGCTAAAATGTTCTTGGAGTCTAAATAAATTCAAAACACCGTATAGGCCACAAAGCTTACAGTTTCTGAGCAAATTTTAGTGCTGTTCTGGGCTTGGAGCTTATAAACATGGGATGCATGTGACCTAGAGAGACACCAGTTACAAGGGCCAAGGGAGTGCTTGCATCTCCCTCACCCAACTGCAGGCAGCACAGCTTGCAGTTGTAAGAGAGATCTCTTTCATTCGAGGAAAGAGTAAAGATGACTTTCTCTTGCAACTTGGATACCAGCTCAGACACAGTAAATAAGCACCAAGCAGAGTCCTTAAGCCCCCATTTCAGGTTCTAGCTCCCAGATGACATTTCTAGACCTACACTTGGCCAGAAGGAAACCTGCCACACTGAAGATAAAGATTCAGTCTTGGCAGGATTCATCACCTGATGACTAAAGAGCACATGATCCTTGAATAACCACCATTGGTAACTAAAAAGTAGTTTCCATGGGCCTTGGGCAAGACCCGATACCATACTACCTTCAGGTGTAATCTATCACATTCCTAGCTGTGTTGGGCCACATAGGGTAACTACTTCTGCTTGAGGAAAGGCTAGGGAAAAGAAAATAAAAGAAAAAGAAAACTTTGGCTGACAACTTGACTACCAGCTAAGCCACAGTAAAATAAATTATCAAGCAAACTCCTAAAGTCCTGGGTTCCAGGCCTTTGTTCTTGGGCAGCATTTCAGGACCCACCAAGGGCCAGAAAGGAACCCACTGACCTAAAGGGATAGAATTAGGTCTGTCAAGATTTTTCATCCACTGACTAAAGACCACTTGGGCCTTAAATAAACATCAGTGGTAGCCAGGCAGTAGTCACTAGTGGTCTGGGGCAGTGGTGGCAACAAAGAGAGACTCTTTCTGCTGAAGAATAAATAAATAAATAAATACATAAATAAATACATAAATAAAATAAATAGGACTTTGTCCTGCAACTTGGGTACCAGAATAGGCACAGTAAAATATAATGCCAAGTAGATTCCTCAAGTCTCTAAATCTAGGCAGTAGCTCCCAGTTGGCATTCTTAGACTCACCCTGGGCCATAATAAAACATGCTGACCTGAAGGTACAGAAAAGGGGCTGGTAGGATTTACAACTTGCTGATTAAAATGCCATTGGGTCAGGCAGTAATCTCCACAGGACTTTGGTGAGACCCAGTACAGTGTGGGCATCATGTGTGACCTAGTATAGACCCAGAGGTGGTGGCCAGGAACATGCTTGCATTACTCTGCCTCAAACTCCAGGCATCTCAGCAGAAAGAGAGAGAAATAACAGAAGAGTACAAGACACTCTGACTGGTAACCCAGAGAATTCTCCAATATCTCACTCAAGACCATGAAGGTACTACCTCTATGATTCTGCAAAGGTCACAATACAACTGGGCTTCGAGTGTACCCTAATGCAGATATGGCTGCCATGACCAGAAACTTAGATCACAACACTCAATTTCTTTTGAATTTTGGAAAGCTTTCTGAAGAACAATGAGTACAAATAAGCCCAGACTGCAAAGATTAGAATAAATATCTAACTCTTCAATGCCCAGACACCAACAAATATCCACAAGCATCAAGACAATCTAGAAAAACATGATCTCATCAAGTGAACTCAAAAGGCATGAGGGGCCAATTCCAGAGTGACAGGGATGTGTGAATTTTCAGACAAAGAATTCAAAATAGCTGTTTTGAGAAAGTTCAATCAAATTCAAGATACCATAAAGATGGAATTTAGACTCATATCAGGTAAGTGTACCAAACAAATTGATTTTTTAAAAAGAAACACAAATTCTTGAGCTGAAAATTTTAATTGATATACTTAAAATGCACCGGAGTCTCTAAATAGCAGAATTTATCAAGCAAAAGAACAAATCTGTGAGCTTGAAGACAGGCTATTTGAAAGTATGTAGAGAAGACAAAAGAAAAATAAAAGGGAAGCACACCTAAAAGATTTTAAAAATAGCCTCAAAATGGCAAATCTAAGACTTATTGGCCTTCAAGAGGATATAGAAAAAGAAATAGGGGTAGAAAGTGTATTCATAGAGTTAATGACAGAGAACTACCTAAATCTAGAGAAGGATATCAATATTCCACTACTAAAAGCTTATAGGACACCAAGCATATATGAGCCAAATAATACTACTTCAAGATACTTAAATATCAAATTACCAAAAAGATAAAAAAAGAATCCTAAAAACAGGAAGAGAAAAAAAGAAACTAATAATAAACAACAAAGCTTCAATATATCTGACAGCAGATTTTTGTTGGAACCTTCCAGGGAAAAGAAACATAACATATTTAAAATATGACAAAAAAAAAAAAAAAACACACACACACTATTACTCTAGTATAGTATATTCAGCAAAAATATCCCTCAAACATAAAAGAGACATTAAGACTTTCTCAGACAAACAAAAGTTACTTCACTGACACCAGACCTGTTCTGCAAAAATATTAAAATCTGGTTTTGTTTTTTTTTTCAAATGAAAAGACAAAATTTACTGGTAACAGTAAGAACAGAAACACATACATATTGTTATAATAATGTAATAATGGGGTGTAAACTACTTATAACTTGAGTAGGAAGAATAAAAAATCTATTAAACTTATCAAATATTGATCAACAATGACAATTTTTAAGACAACAATACATAAGACAGTATAATAAAAAATAAATGGAAACAATAATACCTTAAAAAGTGAGAGGATAAAATAATAGTGTAGAGTTTTTATTAGTTTTATCTTTGCCTGTTAGGTTTTTTGTTGCAATCAGAATTAGGTTGTTATCAGCTTAAAAGAATGTGTTTTAAGATATTCTTTGCAGGAGTCATGGTAACCTCAAATAAAAAAACTTACAAAAGATACAAAAAGTGAAAAGCAAGAAATTTAAAAATATCACTAAGAAAAGCACTTTCACTAAAACATAGAAGGAAGAAAATCAAACAGAACACCACAAAACAATAAAAAACAACAAAATAGCAGAAGTAAGTCCTTACCTATCAATAACAACATTGAATGTAAGTGGACTAAATTTCCGAAAAAGACATACAATGGCAGAATTGATTTTTTAAAAAAACATCCAATGATTTGCTGCCTGTAAGATCCACACTTCACCTATAAAGACAGAGACCAAAATAAGAAGGATTAAAAGAGATATTCTATGTCAATGTGTTGGAATTCACTCAGGGTGGCTGGCAAAATATTATGGAAAATATTTAGGGAAAGTTATAAATTAGTCTCAAACATTTTGGAAGGTAAAAGGCTTTATTGGGGCAGGCCGAAGGCAGCCAGCCTGTCCATTATGTTAAGTTAGAGAGAAGATAGGGACCATGCAAGACTTTTTCCCAATTAAGTCTATTTACCCCACATCCGTTTGTCTGTATTCTGCTTACTCATGTAAACTTTGTGCCTCTCAGTGGGAGATAAAAGGGGAATTACCTGTTAATGGTATTTACTCTGGGCCCTGAACCTAAAGTTTTTATCGTTTGTATAATCCAGTCTTTTAACCATGTTAATTATCCACAAGTGAGTTAACTTAGAACCTGTTATGAATAAAAGTGTGCATGGACAGAGGATCTTGGCCAATTGTTTGCATTTCGCCCTCTGAAACAAGCCAATGGCCGTCCCGAGCCCACTTGAATCACTGTAGTAGTGTGAGAGTGCATTCTTTTATCCATCGTTGAGTCAGGATCTGCAGGCCAGACTTCTGCAGGTGGTGGTTGACATCTCAGGTGGTGACCCTGACATGATACCTGTCACAGCAGGTGCTAAAATGTGGAGTGAACTGACGTGATCATCACTGCAAAGAAGGAACAGGTGACCTCGTAAGATGGGAAAGAAAAGAGGACCACATGGTCAGGTCAAGAAGTCAGCATGTAAGTGGTACCCACTAAGAATTGCCAAACTCAGGGAGGCATTGTTTTAGGCTAGGAATTCTTCATGGGACAGCAGTTATCAATTTAACAGATAAAGTACAGAATGTAATTCAAGCTGCTGTTTTCCAAGGCCTATGGTTCTCGGTAAAGAGCACACTGGACATAAAGCTCTGGGAACAAGTGTGGAGAAATCATGCACAAAGGCATCTAATGAATAGGAAAAGGCACAAAAGAAACACTACAGTTATAGGAATTTGTCTTAAGCAAGCAGCATTACAGAAGGAATTCTTAGCCTGCCCAGTAACTAATAATCAGCAAGGCAATCAGGTGTATGTTTATAAAAAGATAAGAAAAAAGGCATTGCAGGCGAGAGCCACATGGCCCAGCAAAAGAGGGAAAAAAAGGTGGGGGACAAAGGGCTCTGGGATGAAAACTCCACCCAAGTCCAAGCCAGAAACTGCAGCCGGGATGGGGGGAGCAAGCAGTACAAGTGGAAAGTAACAAGCAGCAAGCAGGAAGCAGCAGCTGGGCGGGGCCGGTACTGCTGCCATCCAGGGACTTGTGCTGCTCTCCGCAGGTGTCCCACGGTGAAATTTCTTGTGTTCTTTGTATTCAAGAAACATTCCAAATTGTAATTCTCTGCTAAGATTTAAGTAAAATTTTTAAATATGTAAGACTTTTTTCTGATATTAGCCATTCTTTTTATTCCAACTCTACGGTTAACGTAGCTCTTTTAAAATCCAACTTAAGTAAAACAGTAACCCCTGGAGGAAATTACACCTAGACTGTAAATTAGTAAGGAGCAATTAAAAGTCAGCCATCTAGCCTTGCTCCTCAGTAGAAAAGAATTTCCTAATTCAATAATAAGTTGCAAAACCTGTTTTCTATCTTAAACGGCAACACTACTAGCACAAGTCTTATTCACCTTTAAATTTGTAAATTTAAATAATAAACTTCAATCAGCTATAAAAGAAGGCCCAGGAATTAAAGAGCAAATAAAAGCTAAACATGTAAAACCACACATTATTCTTTAAGGAATAAATTTTAAGCCAAATTAAATAATAACTCTTGAACTGAGAAGTAAAAATGTTGTGTCCATTTCTCAGAAAATAAATTTGTGTGTGAGTGTGATAAAAACATATGCATAAAAGACTAATTAGAAATAGTCTTTGCCGTGTCCTTTGTAGGGACACGGATGAACCTGGAAACCATCATTCTCAGCACACTGACACAAGAACAGAAAATCAAACACTGCATGTTCTCACTCATAGGTGGGTGTTGAACAATTAGAACACATGGACACAGGGAGGGCAGCATCACACACAGGGGTCTGTTGGGGTGAAATAGGGGAGGGACAGCAGGGGGTGGGGAGTTGGAGAGAGACAGCAAAGGGAGAAATGCCAGCTATAGGTGATGGGGAAGAAGGCAGCAAATCACACTGCCATGTGTGTACCTATGCAACAATCTTTCATGTTCTTCATATGTACCCCAAAACCTAAAATGCAATAAAAAAAATAAAGATAAAAAATAAAAATTAATGAATAATAACTTCAAAAAATAAAAAAGAGATAGTCTTTGCTCAGTCAGTAAGTAACTTTTTTCAAATCAGTTTGCCAGTTTAAAGTCCATAAACTTGGTCAGCCTCAAAACTCCATACTCTTGCAGGTCAGCCTGCAAGATTTAAGTTATTCTACCTGTGGCTTTAAGCACATGATTAAAGTATATTCTTAGAGTCTCTGCTTCTAGAAATATTTTCAAATTTCCTCTTAAAACTTCATGTCACCAATTTCAACTTGCCATTTTAATGGATTATACAGTCAGTTGATAAATTATAATCCTAATATCACCAAAATTCCTTTAAGGAAAGAGGAATTCAATTGCATTTCTCCATACCTAATCTTTTAACACTGTTTGCTGATAGGTCAAGTAAACAAGGAAGAGGTGCAGTCTACTAGAGACCGCATAATTCAATCACTCTAAGTTTACTAGCAGTCAAAGAACTGAGATTGCAGCCCTAATTCTGGCATTGAAAACTTCTTCTGTTCAGCCCATAAATATAGTAAGTAACTTGGAGTACTCGGTTTACCTACTACAAAACCTTAAAACAGCTTTAATTAAGTATAATCTTGAGCTCGCAGCTCATTGCCTAGCCCATTAGCTTATAACAATGAACAAGCAGACTTACAAGTGATAACATCCCTGCTTGACCAAGACAGACGGAAGCAGAAAAATTAAGAGAAATAGAAAGAAAAATATTATAGAAGGGAATTTATGTAAGTAGATAGTATAATTTTGTTTTGAAAGTCTAAGCAAGTTTTAAAACGTTAATTTTAAAAGAAATTCCATGTATAAACATATTGGTTAGGCCAGGTGCAGTGACTCAAGCCTGTAATCCCAGCATTTTGGGAAGCCGAGGTGGGTGGATCATGAGGTCAACAGATCAAGACCAACCTAGCCAACATGGTGAAACCACATCTGTACTAAAAATACAAAAAAAATTAGGCTGGGCGCGGTGGCTCATGCCTGTAATCCCAGTACTTTGGGAGGCCGAGGCGGGTGGATCACGAGGTCAAGAGATTGAGACCATCCTGGTCAACATGGTGAAACTCCGTCTCTACTAAAAAAAATACAAAAATTAGCCGGGCATGGTGGCACATGCCTGTGGTCCCAGCTACTCGGGAGGCTGAGGCAGGAGAATTGCTTGAACCCAGGAGGTGGAGGTTGCGGTGAGCCGAGATCGCGCCATTGCACTCCAGCCTGGGTAACAAGAGCGAAAACTCCGTCTCAAAAAAAAAAAAATTAGCTGAGCGTAGTGGCATGTGCCTGTAGTCCCAGCTACCCAGGAGGCTGAGGCAGGAGAATTGCTTGAACCTAGGAGGCGGAAGTTGCAGTGAGCCGAGATGGCACCATTGCACTCCAGCCTGGCGCCTGGCAACAAGGCGAGACTGTCT
>PVKV010016013.1:0-38487 GCA_004027835.1 Alouatta palliata | reverse complement strand
ATTGATTAAAAGTTAAAGAAGTATTACCCAGTTTTCTGTGAACTAAACATTAAAGCACAAGTTTTTCTTTCTTTTCTTTTTTTTTTTTTTTGAGACAGAGTTTGGCTCTTGTTACCCAGGTTGGAGTGCAATGGTGTGATCTCGGCTCACTGCAACTTCCGCCTCCCAGGCTCAAGCAATTCTCCAGCCTCAGCCTCCTGAGTAGCTGGGACTACAGGCATGCACCACCACGCCCAGCTAATTTTTGTATTTTTAGTAGAGACGGGGTTTCGTCATGTTGACCAGGATGGTCTCGATCTCTTGACCTCATGATCCACTCACTTCAGCCTCCCAAAGGGCTGGGATTATAAATGTGAGCCACCGCGCCCAGCCCACAAGTTTTTCTTAAAGCACTATCCTACTCTTTTACAAGATTATAAAAGTCTCTTAGCACAGGCACAGTTTCTTGAATTTCCAGTACACCAGCATCACCCAAGAGACTGTTCTCATCACAAGCCCCAGATGTCACCTGTAGAATGCTGAAGAGGAAAATGCAAAAGGCCAAGCAAATCCTGTAACTTAAACTAATACCCTCTTCACAGCTTCTAACAATGCAACTGCTTGACTAAAAGAAATTAACATACCCCCAGTGAAGTTCCTCAGTAATGGCATACAGTAAACTGAAATGTCAAGTAACATTGCAGGTCAAACCCAAAATTTCACAGTTACACTTATAGCCTTTACAGTCTCAGCCATAGTCATCCTGGCAACTGTCAGCATTGCAGTGGCATCTATTACTGAGTCAATATAAACAACTGCTTTTGTAAATAATCTCTCTAAAAATGATGGAAAGGTGTGCAAAGTCATCTTTTCTGGTTAGACCCCCATTCCTGGGAGTCGTTCCTTAACTGGGAAAGAATGTTACTAATTGTACTCATAATTGTCTTATGTTATTTATTCATCCTAGGATGCAAAGCCAGAATAAAAGCAATGAACACATCGCCTGACAGACCCATAGCTGAACGAATCAGTGGCCAGCAGACAACAAAGCCTATTGTTGAAAACAAGGGGGGAGATGTTGGAATTCACTCAGGGTGGCTGGCAAAATATTATGGAAGATATTTAGGAAAAGTTATGGATAAGTCTCAAACCTTTTGGAAAGCTGAAAGGTTTTATTGGGGCAGGCCAAAGGCGGCCAGCCAGTCTATTATGTTAAGTTAGGGATAAGACAGGAACCATAAGAAGCTTTTCCCAGTTAAGTCTGTTTACCCCACATCCCTTTGTGTCTACCACATCCCTTGGCCTCTACTCTAACCCTTTACTCATATAAACTTTGTGCCTCTCAGTAGGAGATCAAAGGGGAATTACCTGTTAATGGTGTTTACTCTGGGCCTTGAACATAAAGCTTTTATTATTCATTTAACCAATCTTTTAACCATGTTAATTATCCACAAGTGTATTAACTTAGAACCTCTGTTATGAATAAAAGTGTGGATGGACAGAGGATCTTGGTCAATTGGTTGCATTCCACCCTCTGAAACCAGCCAATGGCCATCCCTAGCCCACTTGAATCACTGTAATGGTGTTAGAGTGCATGTCTTTGAGTCAGGGTCTGCAGGTCAGACTTCCACAGGTGATGACCAATGTCTCATCAACAAAAACCAAAAAGATCACAGGTAGCTATACTTACATGAGATACAAGATATTTTATGACAAGAACTACTAAAAGAGACAAAAAAGTCAATATATAATGATAAAGGAGTCAATTAAGAAAGAGGACATGACAGTTGCAAATATGTGTGCACCAAACACTGGAGGACCCAAATTTGTAAAGCAAACATTATTAGAGCTACAGAGACAGACGCTAATACAGTATAGTGGGACACTTCAACACCACACTTTCAGCACTGGACAGATCATTCAGAGAGAAAATTAGCAAAGAAATATCAAACTTAATCTGCACTACAGATCACATTTAACTAATAGATATTTTTAAAACATTTCATCCAGTGTCTGGAGAGTATATATTCTTCTCCTTAGCACATGGAACATTCTTAAGGACAGATCATATGCTATCCACAAAACAAAACTTAAAAGTTAAAAAAAGTAAAATTATGTCAAGTATTTTCTCTAATCACAGTGTAATAAAACAAGAAATAAACAACAAGAGAAACATCAGAAACTATAGAAACACATAGAAATTTTAAAATGTTCTATTGAATGACCAGTGAATCAATGACAAAATTCAAAATAAATTTTAAATATTTCTTGATAGAAATAAAAATGAAAACACAAATACAAAGACTTGTGGGATACATGAAAAGGAGAACTAAGAGGAAAGTTTCCAGCAATAAGTGCCTACATCAAATAACTAGAAAAACTTCAAATAAAAACAAATGATGCATCTTAAAGAACTAGAAAAAGCAAGAGCAAACAAAACACCAAATTAGTAGACCAAAAGATACAATAAGGATCAGAGCAAAAAAATGAAAATGAAACAAAAAAATGTAAAAGATAAAAAAAAGCGTTGGTTTTCTGCAAAAGTAAGCAAAATTTAGTCAGACTAAGAAAGAAAGAGAAGTTCCAAGGCTGGGCACGGTGGCTCACACCTATAATCCCAGTACTTTGGGAGGCCAAGGCGGGCGGATCATGAGGTGAAGAGATCCAGACCATCCTGGCCAACATAGTGAAACCCTGTCTCTACTAAAATCTAAAAAATTATCTGGGCATGGTGGCGCGCATCTGTAGTCCCAGCTACTCGGGAGGCGGGGGCAGGAGAATTGCTTGAACCTGGGAGGCGGAGGTTGCAGTGAGCTGAGATCATGCCACTGCACTCCAGACTGGCGCCTGGCAACAGAGCAAGATTCTGCCTCAAAAAAAAAAAAAAGAGAAGTTGCAGATAAATAAAATCAGAAATGAGAAAGGAGACATTACAGCTAATACTGCAGAAATTCAAAGGATAATTGGTGACTACTCTGAGGAAAGATACGCCAATAAATTGGAAAATTCAGAAGAAATAAATTTATGGATACTTGCAACATACAAAGGTTCATCCAAGAAGAAATCAAAACCTGAACAGACCAATAACAAGTAACAAGAAAAAAGCCATAATAAAAAGTCTCCCAGTAAAGTAAAGGTTGAGACCTGATGGATTTACTTCTGAATTCTACCAAACATTTAAAGAATAATTAATACAAATCCTACTCAAATAATTCTGAAAAATAGAGAAGGAGGGACTAGTTTCAAGTTTATTCTATGAGGCCAGTATTACTCTGATTCTAAAACTAGACAAAGACACATTAAAAAAAAAAAAAAAAACCCTGAAGGCCAATATCTCTGATGAATGTTGATTCAAATGTCCTTAACAAAACATTAAAACCCAATAAAAAGACTACATTTTACAACCAGGTAGAATTTTCAGAGGGAAATAAAATTGGTTCAACATACACAAATCAATCAACAGAACAAAATACTGTCCTTTCTGATTATTTCAATTGATGCTGGAAATGCATTTGATAAAATTCAACATTGCTTCATAATAAAAACCCTCAAAGAACTGGGTATAAACGGAACATGTCTCAACATAATAAAAGTTATGGATAACAGAAATGAAGCTGGAGTTATAATCAGCAGGGAAAAACTGAAATCCTTTTCTCTAAGCTCTGGAACAAAACAAAAATGCCAGCATTTACCATTGTCATTCAACATAGTACTGGAAGTACCAGCTAGAGCAATCAGATGGTAGAAATAGAAAGCATCTAAACTGGAAAGGAAGAAGTCAAGTTATATTTGTTTGTGGATTATCAGATTTTATATTTGGAAAAAACCTAAAGACTGAACACACACACACACACACTATTGGAACAGATAAATAGATTCAGTACAGTTGTAAGAATCAACATAAAATCAATAAAAAAATAGTAGCACTTTTGTATGCCAACAATTCACCTGAAAAAGAACTACAGAATGTAACTCCATTTTAAATAGCCACAAATAGAATTAAATACCTAGAAATTAACTTAATCATAGAAGTAAAATATTTCTATAATGAAAACTACAAAACATTGATAAAAGAAATTGAAGAAGATGCCAAGAAAAATGGAAAGATATTTTATGTTCATAGATTGGAAGAACTGATATTGTTAAAATGTCAGTTCTAACCAGAGCAATATACAGATTCAATTCAATTTCTATCAGAATATCAATGGCATTCTTTATAAAAGTAGAATGAATCTAAAATTTACAAAAAGCCACAAAAGACCCAGAATAACCAAAAAGTGCCCTAAGCCAAACAAACAAACAAAAAACTGGAGGAATCACATTACCTGTCATGAAATTATGTCACAGAGGTATAGTAATCCAAACAACATGGTACTGACATAAAAACCTTTGTAGAGACATGGATGAATCTAGAAACCATCATTGTCAGCAAACTGACACAAGAACAGGAAACCAAACACCGCATGTTTTTACTCATAGGTGGGTGATGAACAATAAGAACACTTGGGCACAGGGAAGAGAACAACACTCACTGGGCTAGGTGAGGAGATGGAGGGGAGGGGAGAGGAGGGACAATGGGGGGGAGGCAGGGAGGATGGGGAGTGATAAAACTGGGAGAAATGCCTGATGTAGGCAACGGAGGGATGGGATGGAGACAGCAAACCACCATGGCATGTGTGTAACTATGCAACAACCCTGCAGGATGCTGGATGTGCACATGTACACCAGAGCCCAAAATACAATTTAAAAACTTAATAAATTACAGAGATAAATATATCCCCCCCCAAAAAAAAAAACCAGACACATAGACCAACGGAACAGAATAGAGAACCCAGAAACAAATCTACACACCTGCACTGAACTCAAGGGAATGTGTTCTCTTTCCAGGTCCAGGAGGAGGTGTAGTTTTAAGGGCAAGAATTTCCCAGCACCATGTCCCCCTCCCATCTCTCTCCATCTGGGTGATTTAACAGTTTATGTTTGAATTTTATGGTCACGGGAAGAAACTAAGAGTCCATCACCCCAGCGGAAGTTTAAAGGAACTCCTTTACTTGGCCAGAAAAACTTGGGAAGGTGGGAATTTCTCCCAGGATAAATTCTGCTGCTCCTTCACCCACAGCGGACTTCCAGCTCTCTGGAATCCCCTTCCACATAATGGGAGCTCTCTTTCCCCTCCTGGATTTCCCCTCTGAAGTCCCCTTCTACACTTTTCATGGAAGGTTTTTCTCTCTTCTCCTCCTTTATTCCCCTCTTTTCTCTACCTAAATAAAATCACCTTTTTGCAATACTTCTTGGGTTCCATATTTATGAGCTTAATGCCCACCTGATGTTGTCCCCTGTCTCATACCTGAGAGGGCAGAGATCAAGAACCTACAACATTCTCTGGAGCTGTGCCTCACCAGCACCCAAAAAAAACCCAGTTACAAACTAATTTAAAAAAAAAAAGTGCCAAGAACATACACTGGGGGAAACACAGTCACTTTAATAAACGGTTCGGGGAACACTGGATATACCTTTGCAGAAGGATGAAACAAGACCCCTGTCTCTCACCATATACAAAAATCATATCCAAGTGGATACAGTAAAATAAAAGAGTTGCTATTTCATGACAAAACATAATTATTTTCTCAAGATGAAACAGTCTTGAAACCATTCTCAGCAAACTGACACAAGAACAGAAAATCAAACACCGCATATTCTCACTCATAGGCGGGTATTGAACAATGAGAACACATGGACACAGGGAGGGGAGCATCTCACACTGGGGTCTGTTGGGGGGAAAAAGGGGAGGGACAGCGGGGGTTGGGGAGTTGGGGAGGGATAGCATGGGGAGAAATACCAGATATAGGTGATGGGGAGGAAGGCAGCAAATCACACTGCCATGTGTGTACCTATGTAACAATCTTGCATGTTCTTCACATGTACCCCCAAACCTAAAATGCAATAAAAAGTATATATATTAAAAAAAAAAGAAAAGAAAAAGAAGGGCATTTTATAATGGTAAAGTGTTCAATTCAACAAAGGCCTTAACTATTCTAAATATATATGCACTAAACACAGGAGCACCCAAATTTGTAAATCAAGTCCTTATGGGCCTAAGAAGAGACTTAGACAACCACACAATAATAGTGGGAAACTTCAGCATGCCAGTATTAGACAGATCATTGGGGCAAAATATATATATATATATACATATATTAATAAAAACATTCAGCACCTGACATTTGACCAAATAAGCCTAACAGACATCTGAAGAACTCTCCACCTAAAAAGAACAAAATATACATTCTTCTCATCTGCACATGGCACATACTCTAAAGTTGAACACAAAATCAGCCATAAAACCATTCTCAGAAAATTTTTAGAAAAGCAAAATCATATCACGCACACTCTTGGAGCACAGCACAATAAAAATAGAAATCAATACTAAGAAAATCATTCAAAACCATAGAATTACATGGAAATCAAATAACATGTTTTTAAATGACATTAGGGTAAACAATTAAATTAAGGCAGAAATCCAGAAATTTTTTGAAACTAATTAGAACTAAGATATAACATACTAGAATCGCCTGGACATGGCTAAAGCAGTGTTAAGAATCTAGCTTGTAGCAATAAATGTCCACATCCAAAAGTTAGAAAGATCTCAAATTAATAAACAACACACCCAGAATAACTAGATAGAGAAACAAAAGTAAACCAACCTCAAATCTAGCAGAAAGCAAATAATAACAAAAATTACAGTTGAGATGAAGGAAGTTGCAATGTGGATAACAAAACAAAATATCAATGAACAATGCAGATGGTCTTTTGAAAGAATCAATAAGACCACTAGTTAGAACAAGAAAAAAAAGATGCAAGATCAAAATAAACAAAATCTGAAATGGCATTGGAGGCATTGTCACCAGCCTCACAAAATTAAACAAAACACTCAGAGACTACTGTAAATACTTCTATGCACACAGGCTAGAAAACCTAGAAAAAATGGATAAATTACTGGAAACGTATAACTTCTCAAGAATGAACCAGGAAAAACTGAATCCCTGAACAGACCAATAATACTTCCTGAAATTGAATCAAAAATTAAAAGCCTACTAACAAGAAAACCCCAAGACCAGGTGGATTCACAGAAGAAAACTACAAAATGTATTAAGAAAAACTAGTACCATTTCTACTGAAACTATTCCAAGCAAATTTAATAGGAGGGCCTTCTTCTTAACTCATTCTGTGAGGTCAGAATCATCCTGATATCAAAACCTGTCAGAGACACACACACACACAAAAAAAATAAATAAATAAATAAAAAAATAAGAGAGAGAGAGAAAAAAAAACAGGCCAATATCCTGATGAACATAGATACAAAAATCCCCAACAAATTATTAGCAAACTATATCAGGCAGCACATAAAATGGCCAATCCAACAAGATCAGGTAGGCTTTATTTCCAGGATGCAATATTGATTCAAAATATACAAATCAAAAAATGTGATTAATCACATAAAGAACTAAAAACAAAAACCTCACGATCATCTTAATTTATTCAGAAAAGGCTTTTGATAACATTCAAAATTCCATAATGTTAAATACCCTCAATAAACTCAGCACTGAAAATACCAAAATATAATAAGAGCCATCAATGACAAGCACACATCATGCTGAATGGGCAAAAGCTTGAAGCATTCCCTTTGAGGACGAGAACAGGACAAGAATGCTCACTCTCATCACTCCTATTCAACATAATACTGGAAGTCTCAGCCAGAACAATCAAGAATGAGAAAGAAATACAAGGCATCCAAATGTAAAGAGAAGAATTTAAATTATCTCTGTTTGCAGATGATATGATTTTACACTTATAAAACCCCATAGTTTCTGTCAAAAGTTTTTGGATATAATAAACAACTTTATTAAATTTTCTGAATACAAAACCTAGCTGTCTATTCGCCAGCAAGATCCAAGCTGAGTGCAATCCCAAGAAAGCAATTTCATTCAAAATTGTGACTAAAAGAATGCCTAGAAATACAGCTAAGCAGAAAGGTAAAAAAAACACTCTACAATGAAAATTATAATATACTTTTATAAGAAATAAGAGATGACACAAACAAATAGAAAAATATTATATTCTTATGGCTGGAAAGAATCAGTGGTGTTAAAATGGCAATACTGTTCATTAAAATTTACAGGTTCAATGTTATTCCTATGAAATGACAAACGACCAATGACATTCTTCACAGAATTAGTAAAAAACTATTTTAAAATTCATATGGAATCAGGAAAGAGCCCAAATTGTCAAGACCATCTTAATGCAAAAAGATCAAAGCTGAAGGCATAATATTATTCAACTTCAAACTATACTACAAGTCTTCAGTAACCAAAAGAGCATAACCAAGACAAAACCAGTAACATAAACCAACGGAACAGAATAGAGAGCTGAGAAATAATGCTGTTCAACTATGACCATCTGATTTTTAATAAAGTCAGCAATAATAAACAATGGGGAAAGGACTTCCTACTCAATTAATGATGTTGTGAAAACTGGCTAGCCATATTTAGAAGACTGAATTAGGATTTCTTCCTTAAATCATATAGAAAATTAATTCAGGATGGATTAAAAACTTAAATGTAAATTTTAAAACTGTAAAAACCCTAGAATAAAATCTAGCAAATATTACTCTAGAAATAGGCCCTGAAAAAGATGCCAAAGGCAATTACAGTAAAAAAAAAAAAAAAAAAATTATAAATGGGAACTAATTAAACTAAAGAGCATCTGCACAGCAAAAGAAACTATCAGAGTAAACAAACAACCCACGGAATAGGAAAACATATTTGCAAACTATGCATATGACAAAGGTCTAACATCCAGAATCTGTATTTAAAAAGTATACAAATTAACAAGCAAATAACAAACAAAACCATTAAAAAGTGGGAAAAGAATATGAACAAGATGTTTCTCAAAAGAAAACATAAATATGGCCAATAAGCACATGTAAAAATGCTTAAAATCATTAATTATTAGAGGAATGCAAGTCAAAACTACAATGAGACACCATCTCACATCAGTCAAAATGGTAATTATTAAAAAGTAAAAGAAATAAACAGATACTGATGAGGTTGCAGAGAAAAGGGAACACTTATGGTTTGCTGATGAGCCTTGAGAGCTTGCTAGGACTTTTAGCAACCCATTTCTGCCTGGCCTTATAGGAGCCCTGGTCTCACAGGAGGGCAGCCAGAGGTGCTGGGAAAAAGGCTACAGGGAGAAGAAAATCTCCAGCTGAATTCTGTAACAATTTAAACTGACCCAGAAGCCTCTGGGCCAGAACTAGGAAGAAGCAGTGAATCAGATGTCCAGACTCCACAGGTGGGGGTAGAAGATAAACCATACTTGCTTTCACAGCTGAGAGGCAGGTAGCCTAGGGAAAGTTTTCAGCCTTGCTAGGCCACTGCCTGGAAACAGACTAAGTGCTGTTGGTGGGGGTAGACAGTGGGAATGAGACTGGCCCTTCAGATTGCATGACAGCTGGGTGAGGCCTGTGACTGCTGGCTTTCTTCCACTTCCCAGACAACCTGCATGACAGTGTAGAGACAGTGATAATCCTAGGAACATAACTCCATTGACCTGGAAACTTCATTTCCATCCCCCGTAGCAGCTGCAGCAAGACCCATCCAAGGAGAGTACAGACACACCTAGCCCTGCCCTCACACAATGATCCTTCCCTATTTACCCTAGTAACTGAAGTCAAAGGGCGTATACTCTTAGGAGTTCTAGGACCCCACCCACTACCTGTTCCTCCCCATACTACCACAGCTAATGCTATCTGAGAAGTGCCACCTTCTGGCAGGAGGCCAACCAGCACAAAATAGTGCATTAAACCATAGAGTCCATTTTAAACCCCTGGCACCTCCACTAGAACAGGTTCTGGTCCACAGCTGAGAGACCCACAGATGGTTCACATCACAGGACTCTGCAGACACCCTCCAGTACCAGCCCAAAACCTAGTAGACAGGCTGGGTAGCTAGATCCAGAAAAGAAACAACAATCACTAGAGCTCAGCTCTCAGGAAGCCACAGCCGTAGGAACAGGGGGAGTGTACTACATCAAAGGAACACCTCTTGGAGTGAGGTGGGACAGAAAAATCTGAACTACAGGCTTCAGCCTTAGAGCTTCTCTCTGATAAAGCCTACCCAAATGAGAAGAAACCAGAAAACCAACTCTAGTAATATGGCAAAAAAATGTTCTTTAAAACCCCCAAAAAATCACACTAGCTCATCCCAGCAATGGACACAAACCAAAAAGAAATACCTGATTTACCTGAAAATGAATTTGGGAAATGTAAAAGTGATTCCTCTGGGATCACTGCTTAAATCCATAACTACCATAACTTGGTTTTTGAGAGAATCAAATACAGCAAATGTCATCAAGCAAGGGGTAGGGTGAAAAATATGAGATAGAATGATAGAACTGAAACTTGGTTCTAAATTAAATTCCCATTAGATTTCAAAAAAAAAAGCAAATCCACTTCATAAAACATGAGTGAAAAATGTAGATTGCACTGATTTTATGGAAAGACAGGGAATAATTCACTTCATAATCTACAATTGAATAATATCCATCAAAATAAAAATGTACTTAAAAAAATGAATTTGGGAGCTTAGTTATAAAGCTAATCAAGAAGGCACCAGAGAAAAGTAAAGCTCAATATAAGGAAATTCAAAAAATGACACAAGAAGAAAAGGGAGAAATATTTAAGAAAATAGCATAAATAAAAAACAATAAAAACCTCAGGAAACAATGTACACAGTTTTAGAAATGCAAAATGCTTTGAAAAATCTCAGCAATAGAATTGAACAAGTAGAAGCAAGAAATTCAGAGTTTGAAAACAAGGTATTTGTATTAACCCAATCCAACAAAAATAATAATAATAATAATAAACATGAAAAAACACACATTTTAGGAAATAATTTAGGAAAACTTTCCTGACCTTGCTAGAGATCTAAACATCCAAATACAAGAAGCACAAAGAACACCTGGGAAATTTATAGCAAAAAGATCTTTGCCTAGGCACGTTGTCATTAGGTTATCTAAAGTTAAGATGAAGTAAAGAATCTTAAGAGGTGTGAGACAAAAGCACCAGATAACCTATTTAAAAAAAAAAAAAACAGATTAAGAGCAGTTTTCTAAGAAGAAACTCTACACTCTAGAAGAAATTGGGGCCCTATTTTAGCCTTCTCAAACAAAACAATTATCAGTCAAGAATGGTGTATTCAGCTAAACTAATCTTTATAGATGAAAAGAAATACAGTCTTCTTCAGACAAACAAATGCTGAGAGAATTCACAATTACCAAGCCATCACCACAAGATCTGCAAAAAACAAAAACAAACATCTAAAAAAAATTTTTTTAATCTTGAAAAAAAAATCCTAGAAACACATCAAAAGAGAACCTATTTAAAACATAAATTTCACGGACCCTCTAAAACAAAAATGCAATTTAAAAAAGAAAAGCAAAAAACAAAAACAAGAAAACAAACACGGTATACAAGCAACAAATAGCATGATGTATGGAATGGTACCTCACCCCTCAATACTATCATTGAATGAGAATAGCCTAAATTCTTCACTTAAAAGATACAGAATTGCAGAATGGATAAAAATTCACCAACCATCTGTAGCCTTAAAAAGACTCACCTAACACATAAGAACTTGCACAAACTTAAAGTAAAGGGGTAGAAAAAAGACAGTTCAGGCAAATGGACACAAAAGCAATTAGGAGTAGCTTTCTTATACCAGACAAAACAAACTTTAAAGCAACAGAAATTTAAAAAAACAAAGAGGGACATTATATAATGGTAAAAAGTCTTGTCCCACAGAAAAAATATCACAATTCTAACGATATATGCACCTAACACTGGAACTACGAAACGTATAAAACAATTACTAATAGACCTAAGAAATGAGACGATAGCAACACAATAATTGTCGGACACTTTAATAACCCACTGATGGGACTAGACAAGTCAACAAAACAGAAAGTCAACAAAGAAACAATAAACTTAAACTATCCCCTGGAACAAATGGACTTAACAAATATATACAGACCATTCAATCAATCAACTGCAGAAAATAAATTCTATTTAACAGTGCATGTAACTTTCTCCAAGATAGACCATGTAACAGGCCACAGAACAAGCTCCAATAAATTTAAGAAAATTGAAATTATATCAAGCACTCTCTCAGGCCACAGTGGAATAAAACTGGAAATCAACTCCAAAACCACTCAAATGTATAGTAATAAAATAACCTGCTTCTGAATAATTATTGGGTCAAAAATGAAATTAAGATAGAAACTAACAAATGCTTCAAACTGAACAACAATAGTGACACAACCTATCAAAACCTCTGGGACACAGCAAAGGTGGTGCTAAAAGGAAAATTCATTGCCCTAAATGCCCACATCAAAAAGTCTAAAAGAGCACAAACACTCTAAGGTCACACCCCAAAGAACTAGAGAAACAAGAACAAATCAAACCCAAACCGAGCAGTAGAAAGAAAATAACCAAGATCAAAACAAAACTAAAGAAATTGAAACAAAAACAATACACAGGATAAATGAAACAAAAACTGGTTCTTTGAAAACATAAACAAAATGGATAGACCATTAACAAGATTAACCAAGAAGAGAAAAAATCCAAATAAACTCAATAAGAAATGAAATGGAAGATATTACAACTGCCATCACAGAAATACAAAAGATAATTCCAGGCTACTATAAACACCTTTCTGTACATAAACTGGAAAACTTAAAAGAGATGAATGAATTACTGGAAAGATACAATGCTACTAGCTTAAATAAGGCAGGAAGAGTTAGATACCCTGAACAGACCAATAAGCAGTGATATTGATAGAATAATTTAATAATTACAAAAAAATAAGTCCAGTAACAGATGGATTCACAGCAGAATTCTACCAGAATGCCAAAGAAGAGTTGGCACCAATTCTATTGACACTGTTCCACAACATGGAGAAAGAGGAAACTCTCTCTTAATCATTCCGTGAAGTCATTATCACTCTAATAACAAAACCAGGAAAGGCTATAACCAAAAAAGAAAACTACGGACCAATACCCCTGATGAACATAGACTGCAATTCTTAACAAAACACTAGCTAAATAATTCCAACAACATATATAAAAGATAATCCATCATGATCAAGTGGGTTTCATACCAGAAATACAGGGATGGTTTAACGTCTGCAAGTCAATAAATGTGATACACAAAATAAACAGAATTCAAAACAAAAATCAAATGATCCTCTCAATACAGGCAGAAAAAGCGTTAGACAACATCTAGCATCCCTTTATAATTAAAACTCAGCAAAATTGGCATACAGGGAGCATACTTCAATATAATACAAGGCATTTATGACAAACCCACAGCCAACAAAATACTGAATGTGGAAAAATTGAAAGCACTTCCTCTGAGAACTGGAACAAGACAAGGATACCCACTCTCACCAATCCTCCTTAGCATAGTACTGGAAGTCCTAGTCAGAGCATTCAGACAAGAGAAAGAAATAAAGGGCATCCAAATCAGTAAAGAGAAAGTCAAACTTTCACTATTTGCTGATGATATGAATATTTACCTAGAAAACCCTGAAGATTCCTCAAGAAAGATCCTAGAACTGATAAAAAAAATTCAGCAAAGTTTCTCGATACAAAATTAATGTGCACAAATTAATGTACACAAACTCAACCTCTTTTACAATAGCTACAAAATATATACACACTTAGGGTTATACGTAACAAAGAAGGTTAAAGACCTCTGCAGGGAAAACTACAAAACACTGCTGAAAGTAATCATAGATGACACAAACAAATGGAAACACATCTCATGTTCATGGATTGGGTAGAATCAATATTGTAAGAATTGTTATACTGCCAAAAGCAATCTAAAAATTCATGCAATTCCCATCAAAATACCACCCTCATTATTCACATAATTGGAAAGAGCAATTCTAAAATTCACATGGAACTTAAAAGAGCCTATATAGCCAAAGCAAGACTAAGCAAAAAGAACAAATCTGGAGATATCACATTGCCTGATACCAAACTATAGTATAAGGCCATTATCGCCAAAACAGGATGGTTCTAGTATAAAAATACGCACATACACTATGGAACAAGACAGAGAACACAGAAATAAACTCAGATATTTACAGCCAACTGATCTTTGACAAAGCAAACAAAAACATAAAGTGAGGAAAAGACATCCTTTTCAACAAATGGTGCTGGAATAATTGGCTAACCACAGGTAGAGGAATAAAACTGGATTCTCATCTCTCACCTTGTACAAAAATCAACTCAAAATGCATTAAGGATTTGAATCTAAGACCTGAAACTAAAAATTCCAGAAGATAACATTGAGAAAACTGTTCTAGACATTGGCAAGGATTTTATGACCAAGAACCCAAAAGCAAATGCAATAAACACAAAGATAAATAGCTGGGACTTAATTAAACTAAAGCGCTTTTACATGGCAAAAGAAACAGTCAGAAGGGTGAACAGGCAACCCGCAGAGTGGGAAAAGTTCTTCACAATATATACATCTGAGAAGGAACTAATATCCAAAATCTACAACAAATTCAAAGAAATCAACAAGAAAAAATATAACCCCATCAAAAAGTGGGCTAAGGACATAAATAGCTAATTCTCAAAACAAGATACACAAATGACCAAAAAAAATATGAAAAAATTCTCAACATCACCAGTGATCATGGAAATGGCCTAGACTGCCCTTCAAGTTTATTTGGACACCCAGAGCTCTTTAGCTTGAGGTAGCGAGGTTTGTGGTAGCTCAAGTTCTGACAGCTGGGATCTACATTTCCCCTCTGTGTAGGGCTGGTTTAAATGCTCACGCTGAGAGCAGGCCTCAGCTGAGTTTAGCACAGTTTTTCTTTCTGTTTTAAGAGGACAGCACTGAGTCAATGTCTCAACATTTCTGTGCTCTCCTTCCTGTCAGTGTCCAAAGAGGCTCTCTGCACCAGGCTGCCACTGCAGGGGTCAGGGAGGAGTGGTTTTATTGGTTCAAGACTAATTTTTTCCTTTTCAGTGCTTCTTTCAGTGCTAGAAAGTCAAAAGCAGGTACTGCAAGTGCTCACGTGACTTTGATTCTCATGAAAGTTCTTTGCTTCTGTAGCTAGTTGCTAAACTGGTACCCTTGTGGGGGGGACAACAGGTGCAGCCTTCTTTTCTACCATCTTGCTTTACCTCTGCCATCCTTTTCTTTAACTTAAAAATTTTATTATGTTAATTGTAAATTCATATATGGTTGTTAAAAAACATAGAGATGTCTCACACCATTAGTCCAGTATCTTCCAGTGGTAACATTCTGAAAAACAGGATAATATTAAAACCAAGATATTGAAACTGATGCAATCCACCAATCTTATTCAAATTTCACCAGTCATACTTATGCTAATTTGCATGTGTGCATTTTAAGTTCAATAAAAATTTATCACAAGTGTGTATTCAGGTAAACAATACCAGAATCAGCACAGAGAACATTTCTGTCCCTATAATCTTTCCTCGTTTTGACTCTTATAGCCATACCCACTCTCCTCCCACTCTATTTTAATACCTGAGAGTTACTAATATGCTTTGCTTTGTAATTCTCTGGAGGTTCATCAAGGTGGTTATATTAGGGTTCTCTAGAGGGACCAAACAATTAGAATAAATGTATTTATAAAGGGGAGTTTATTGAGGAGTACTGACTCACACAATCACAAGATGAGGACTTACAGTAGGCTGTCTGCCATCTGAGGAGAAAGGAAGACAGTCCAAGTAACAAAGCTGAAGAACTTGCAGTCTGATATTCCAGGGCCAGAAGGATCCAGCATGGGAAAAAGATTTAGGCCAGAACACTAAGTCAGTCTAGTCTTTCCATGCTCTTCTGCCTGCTTTTATTCTGGCCACACTGGCAGCTGATTAGATTGTGCCCATTCAGCTTGAGGGTGGATTTCCCTTTTCTCATCCACTTATTCAAATATTAATCTCTTTGGCACCACTCTCACAGACACACTCATGAACAATACTTTATATCCTTCAATCTCTTTCAATCCAATCAAGTTGACATTCAATATTAACCATCACGAGTTAACCCTTTGTCAACTTGAACCCAAACACATCTCCCGAAGTCATACAATATCTACAAATAAAGACAATAAAAAGGTCGTAATTACATCTAACATAAGACAGCTACCCTTCATACAACCAGAAATGCACCAATACCCAACCCAAATGCTATAACATAAAGTTAACAACACTTAAATGCTGATATAACGTCAATATATCTTATGTGACATGATAAAGAAAAAAAGAAAGAAAATATAAATATTTTCTTACTACAAGTGTATATATGCACAAACATGTTCTTCACAAAATAAGAGGGAAATACAATTACAGTCCTCTTTTCTGCAACTTGTCACATGGTCATAGCTGCTATTGATGACTACCTTTTTCTACATTCCATTCTGTATTTCCTTTGCCTTCCCCAAGCACCTCAGCAGGTCATGATTTCTTACTTGGTGGAGTAATCCAAACCTTCATTCCTAAAGGGCCTGGGCCATTTGTAGTTCTGCCTTGATTGAACTTTTGTAGTTTCTTATTGACCTTAACCACAGGGCATGGTAATACTAAGAAACATGCTAAGAGAGCTCCTGTATCCCACGCATACACTCTTTCTTACCTCCATTGTGGAGTAGTACGCTGACTTCATCTTGATAGTCCAGGTCAATCAGTGCAGCCAACACTGTAACTCCCTTCTTAGCTTGTTGGCTTAGAGGTGGGGGAACCCAAGGTGGCCAGGTCTTAACACGCAGTTTAATACAATTATTGTTCTGTCTCCTGGTGGCAGTGCACCTCCCTCTGGAACTAAAACCTCTGGGCCATCGGAACATAATGTCATGGGAACAAGGGACAAAAATTTTATTGGTGAGTAACTAGGGGTGATTGAGAGTGGTGCCACTTCCACTTCCACCCCTTGATTCCTGGACCCATGAATCCTGGATATGGAAGAAACAGTATCATATAATGAACACTGATTCAGAGCATACACAACCTTCTGGAGAACTTTGTCCCAGCACTATAAAGCATTGTCACCTAGTTGGCATTGTAATTGTGACTTCAAAAGACCATTCCACCATTCTATCAATCAAGCTGCTTCAGGATGATGGGAAACATGGTGAGACCAGTAAATTCAATCAGCATGAACCCACTGCTGCACTTATTTAGCTGTAAAATGAGTGCCTTGGTCAAGGGCAATGCTACATGGAATACCACGATGATGGATAAGGCATTCTGTGAGTTTAAATATGGTAGTCTTGGCAAAAGCATTGCATGCAGGATAGGCAAACCCGTATCCAAAGTAAGTGTCTGTTCTGGTGAGGACAAACTGCTACCCTTTCCATGATAGAAGAAATCCAACATTATCAACTTGCCACCAAGTGGTTAGCTGATCATCCCAAGGAATAGTGCTATATCGAGGGCTCTGTGTTGGTCTCCGCTGCTGGCAAATTGGGCACTCAGAGGTGGCTGTAGCCAGGCCATCCTTTGGGAGTGGAAGTTCTTGTTGCTGAGCCTGTACATAACCTCCATCCCTGTCAATATAACCACTTTGTTCATGGGCCCATTGGGCGACTACAGGTGTGGCTGGGAAAAGATGCTGAGTGACGTCCACAGAACGGGTCATTCTATTCACTTTATTAAAATCCTCTTCAGCTATGGTCACCTTTTGGTGAATACTCAGTTTTTGACCTCTCAGAAAAGTTCATCCATATACCTCTTCCCCAAATTTATTTGTCACCAATTTTTCACCAGTTTTTCAATTATGCTTCTTCCCATCCCTGACAATCCAGCCAAACAACCGGCTACAGCACATGAATAAGTATATTATCACACATGTGGTCATTTCTTCTTCTAAGCAAAGTACACAATGAGGTGCCCTGTTCAAGGTTCTGCCCATGGGAAAATTTCTCTTCACCATTGTCCTCCAGGGATGTCCATGAAAGGGGCTGCAGTGTTGTAGATGTCAACTTTCAGGTGATGCCTGCATATCATGCAGAGCCATCTCTAAGGTGAAGAGCTATAAGTAAACCAGGTTCTTGTCTTCACTTCCTCTGTCAACTGATCATAGGGAACTCTCCATGAGTCCACTTGTGCAGGCTCCGGGAGAAAAGGGAGGGTTGCAGGAATGAGGACCATGGGTATTTGAGCCACATCCTCATGTAACTTACTTGTACCCTCAGGATCTGCTTGAGCGTGATCACATATATACCACTTCTATTTGATGATGGAATGCTGCTGTGTATGCCCTACTTTACAGCTAGATGGAACAGAGGGCACCCAGTTAATGATAGGCAGTTCGGGTTGCATGGTGACTTGATAACCCATAGTCAAGTGTTCAGTTTCCACAAAAGCCCAGTAACAGGCCAAGGGTTGTTTTTCAAAAGGATAGTAGTTATCTGCAGAAGATGGCAGGGCTTTGCTCCAAAAATCGTATAAAACTCTGTTTTGATTCCCCTATGGGGGCTTGTCAAAGACCCGAAATAACATACCTATCTGCTACTGACACCTCAAGCATCATTGGATCTGCTGGGTCATATGGCTCGAGTGGTAGTGCAGCTTACACAGCAGCCTGAACTCGTGGCAGAACCTTCGCCTGTTCTGGATTTCCCTTAGAACTGACAGCCTTTTGGATCACTCAATAAATGGATTATAGTAACACACGCAGATAAAAAATGGGTTGCCTGGCAAATTCAAATAGGCCTCCTAGTCATTGTGTCTCTTTCTTGTTTGTAGAAGGGGCCAAATGCAGCAACTTGTTTTTTACATTAGAAGGCCCCACACCAGGACCCCTAGAAATTTTACTGAGTTAGCAGGTCCGTGAATAAATCTGGCTATGGATTTATTTTTCATCCTCTGGCATGCAAATGTATCACCAATAAGTTTAGTGTGTTTGCTACTTCTCACTCAATAGATACAGTCAGCATAATGTCATCAATGTAATCGACCACTGTGGTATCTAGTGGAAGACAAAAATGACCAAGGCCTTTCCAAAAAGGATTGTGACACAAAGCCAGAGACTTAATATACTCCTAAGGTAAGATTGTAAAGATGTATTTCTGGCCTTGTCAGATGAAGGCAAATTGCTTAGGTGAACTTTAGGAATAGGAATGAAGAAAAAGGCATTTTCCAAGTCAATGGCAGCACACCAGGTACCAGGAGATGTGTTCATTAAACCACATCCGGTACAGCAGCTGCAATTGGACTCACCACTTGGTTAAGCTTACAGTTATCCACTGTCATTCTCCAAGATCCATCTGTCTTCTGCACAGTCCAATTAGGAGAGTTGAATGGGGATGTAGTAGAAATCACTACCTCTGTGTCTTTCAAGTTCTTGGCACGGACCTCCTCAGTCCCTCCAGAGATGCAATATTGTTTTGAATTCCTATATTTTTCTAGGTAGCAGCAGCTCTAATCGCTTCTGTCTGGCCTTTCCCACCATAATAGTGCTCATTCTACTAGTCAGGGAGCTAATGTGGGGGTTCTGTCACCTGTTAGGTATGTCTATGCCAATGATGCATGATAGCACTAAGGAAATGACCACAAGATGAACCTGGGGACCCACTGGACCCACTGTAAGTCAAACCTGAGCTAGAACTCCATTAATTACCTGATCTCCTTAAGCCCCTACTTTAACTGGAGAACCACAATGATCTTTTGTGTTCCCTGGAATCAACATTAGCTCAGAACCAATTTCCAGTAGTCCCAGAAATGTCTGATTATTTTCGTTTTCCAAATGCACAATTATTCTGATAAAAGACTGGAGGTCTTCTTGGGGAAGGATGAGAGAAACAGTAACAGCATAAATTGTTGGAAGTGTAGTGTGGTCCTTCCTTAAGAGAACCTGGCCCCCTTTCATTCAAGCAGTTCTGGGTCTATAAATTGGTTCAAGTCTAAAAACTGAAGGAGGGGCCATATTTCTCTGTTTTATAATTCAAATTAGTCTTTTGTCCACTTAACCTGGAAACTTTCTGCTTATATAAATTATGTAACAGTGCAGTAGCCTTTGTTTCAGTTTCACTTCTAGAAACATCATGATTAAAGAGCCAATACCACAGCTCTACACGAGTCAGATTATTGTAATAGCCACTTTGCCTCTGCTGTCTATTATGGTACCTACTCCCACCTTGCCTTTGATGGTTGAGTTCTGCCACTTGGCCCCTGTCACCTTGGGATCCCATTACTTTCATTGCACTTAAGTTTTGTAGTTGAGTGACTGCTGTTGCCACTATAACATTTAGCATATAGAAAAAAGCAATCACAGAGCTCTTCAAGGATGCAGGTGCTATCTTCACAAATCTAATTTGGAAAGTATTGGTCAAGAGTATATCTTCTGGACCCTCCCAGCTGGGATGAGTAGGACTAAAATGATCCACACTAGAACTCCAATCTCCCTAAGCATTTTGCTTTATAAGATGGAATTTCCCTGTACAAACTCTCTCTTTGCTTGCTGCCATTCATGTAAGATGTGGTTTGCTCCTCCTTGCCTTCCACCACGATTTTGAGGCCTTTCTGCCCATGTGGAATTCTAAGTCCATTAAATCTCTCTGTTTTTTTTTTCAGACCGCCCAGTCTTGGGTATGATTTTATCAGCAGTGTGAAAACAAACGAATACAAGGATGTTGTCACCACTGGAAATAAGGAAGCAGTTTCCTCTGACAAAATAAGGCTCATCAGAGTTTACAAGCTCATGTTCCCAGCTTCATCAGGGTCCTCACACACAACCCCATTCCAAGTTGCAGGGTCCCATTTTTTTTTTTTTTTTCAATGAACGTCCTCACTTTAATAGTAGACAGCTGGTGAGGCTGTGCATGCACCTTTTTTTGCAGGTCAACCATCTTGTGTCTGATTTTTCACAATTTCAACTCTTTCTCTACAGAAAATAAGACTCTCATTCAGGGCAATCTTAGGAGATTTGAGGCTCAGTATGTGATTCTGAGGCTGGGAAACAGAATATCTGGGTTCATTATGTTCCTTGGTTCTTTATATGTGGTCAAAGGTATTATGTATAGAGTCATTAAACTTTTACCTCTCATGAGCAGTGAATCAGGAGTATCAAATGGATTTATTTTGCATAACTCTCTAAACATTTTATGCCAAGGACTGTCAGTGTTCTTCATATTATTAGAAGTGAGTACTTAGCATTTTTGAGTCTAATCGTATTAAGCAGCCAACTCCAGAAAACCCAAAAACCAATAAATGAACCTCTTTCTTAATATTTTGTTCCTCTATAATCACTCCTGGTACCAAAATCTGTATTAGTCAGGGTTATCCAGAGAGACGAAACTATTAGAATAGATGTATATATGAAGAGGAGTTTATTAAGGAGTGTTGATTCACATGATCACAAGGTAAAGTCCCACATTAGGCCATCTGAAAGCAGAGGAGCAAGGAAGCTAGTTTGAGTCTCAAAAGTTCAAGTGTGGAGAAGCCGACAGTGCATTATTCAGTCTGTGGTCAAAAGTCCAAGAGTCGAAAAGCTGAAGAACTTGAAGTATGATGTTTGGAAACAGAAGTACGCAGTGCCAGAGAAATATGTAGGCCAGAAGTAAGACAGTCTAGTCTTTCCAACTTCCTCTGCCTGCTTTTATTCTAGCCACAGTGACAGCTGATTAGATTGTGCCCATCCAGATTGAGGGTGGATATGTCTCCTAGTTCACTGACTCAAGTGTTAATCTCCTTGGGATACATCCTCACAAGACACATACAAGACAAATACTTTGCATATTTTAATCTAATCAAGTCGATGCTAAATATTAACCATCACACTGTGTTATAATAAGTCTGGCAGCTACCTAAAGTCCACTTTGTTTAATTTGGCACTCACTCAGGCCAAAGTAATGACAGATATACCTCAAAACATCATAAGGTAGATGAAAAACCTGAAGATCTCTGGAACAAAAAATTTTAGTAAAACATACAATAAATTGCTTAAAGCCTGAGAGAAAAAGAAAGAAATATAGTTCATTTGGATAACAAGATGTTTTAAAAGCACCTCATGGCATTGGTGGTATAATGTTGAGCATCATTTTCTTCCAGAAGCTGTCCATGTTTACTGGGGATTTTAAAATAATTATGTGCTGTGATCAAGTGGGATTTTTCTCAGAAATGCAAAGTGATTCAACATACAGAAACTATTCAATGAAACACACTACATTAAGAAAACATGTAAGCCAGGTATGGTGGTTCATGCCTGTAATTCTAGCACTTCAGTATCACAAAGCAGGAGGATCCCTTGAGCTCAGGAGTTCAAGACCAGCATAGACAACATAGGGAGACCTGTTAGAAAGAAAGAAAGAAAGAAAGAAAGAAAGAAAGAAAGAAAGAAAAAAGAAAGAAAGAAAACATGCAAAAACATGCAGTAACATTTTAATTGATCCCCAAAAGACTGAAAAAATCTAACATTTTTTCATGATAAAAACAGGCAAAAAATAGAAATGGATGACATATTTCTCTACATAATAAAGGGCATTTATGAAAAACTCACAGCTAACATTATACTCAATGATGATAGACCAAAAGCTATCTATCCTACTAACATCAAGAATGAGACAAAGGACTGGGTGTGGTGGCTCACACCTGAAATCCCAGCACTTTGGGAGGTTGAGGCAGGTGGATCACTTGAGGTCAGGAGTTACAGACCAGCCTTGACAACATGAACACCCTGTCTCTACTAAAAATACCATAAATAGCCAGGCATGGTGGCATGTCCCTGTAATTCCAGCTACTCAGGAAGCTGAGGCAGGGGAACCCCTTGATCCCAGGAGGTAGAGGTTGCAGCTAGCTGGGATCACACTCCTGCACTCCAGACTGGGCAACAGAGGAAGATTCCATCTAGAAATAAAAAATGAGACAATGACACAAAGGTGCTCACTTTTATCACTGCTATTAAATGTTGTACGGAAACTTCTAACCAAAGCAATTAGACAAGTAAAATAAATGAAAGGCATCTACATTCAAAGAGGTAATACTATTTCTGTTAGCAGACGGTATAATTCTGCATGTTGAAAGTACCAAAGAATTCATAAGAAAGATACTAGAGCTGATAAACAAATTCAGAAAATTTGCAAGACACAAGATAAATGCAAGAAAAATAAGTTCTGTTTCTATTCCCCCCAATAAATAATTATAAAGTAAATAAAAAGTAATTTGATTTAAAAATAACATCTAAAAGAAAAAAATATACAAAAGAAATTTTAACTAAAAAGGTAAAAGTTTTTAACATTGTAAATGACAAAACTTTACTTCAAGAAATTAAAGACCTAAATAAATGGAAAAAAAAGTTATGTTCATGTGCTGGAAGATATAATAATATTAAGATTTCAATACTATCCTAAGCTGTCCTTATTAAAATCCAATAAAATCCCGATTAAAATTCCAATAGTCTGTTTTGAAAAGATATATAAGCCAGTTCTCAATTTTATATGTAATTGCAAAAGATCCCAATTAGTGAAATAAATCTTGTAATAGAAAAACAAAATTGTATGGCTAATGTTCCTCCTTTCAAAATTTATCACAAGTCTTCAGTAATTAAAACAAGGTGGTACTGGCACAAAACAGAAATATAGACTAATAAAATAGAATTGTTGCCTTTGGGTGAACTTTTCTATAGATGTCTGTTAGATTCATTTGGTCAAATGTCAAGTTGAAGTCTCAAGTATCGTTGTTAGTTTTATGTCTCAGTAGTCCGTCTAATACTTTTAGTGGGGTGTTGAAGTTTCCCAATATTATTGTGAGGTTATTTAAGTCTCTTCATAGGTCTCTAAAATTTGTTTTATGAACCTCTGTGCTCCAGTGTTGGCTGGATATAGATAGACTTAGGATAATTAAGTCTTCCTGTTGAACTGAACTCTTTATCATTATGTGATTCCCTTTTTGTTTCTTTTTGATCATTATTGGTTTAAAGTTTGTTTTATGTGATTCCCTTTTTGTTTCTTTTTGATCATTATTGGTTTAAAGTTTGTTTTATCTGAGGAATGAGAGTATGTTTTTTGTAGAAATATGGATAAAACTGGAAGCCATTATCATCAGCAAACTAATGCAAAAACAGATAGTCAAACACCGCATTGTCTCATATATGAGTGAGAGCTGAACAATAAGAACACATAGACACAGAGAGGGGAACAACACACACTGTAGTCTGTTGGGGAAAGGTGGTAAAGAGCAGAGCATCAGGAAAAATAGCTAATAAATGCTGGGCTTAATACCCTGATGATGGGTTGATAGGTGCAGCAAACCACCATGGCACATGTTTACCTATGTAATAAACCTGCACATCTTGCACATGTACCCTGAAACTTAAAATTAAATAAAAAAGTGAAAAGTTTGTTCTATTTGAAATAAAAATATCAATTCCTGCTCTTTTTACTTTTCCATTTGCTCAAGAGATTTTTCTCCATCCCTTTATTAGAATCAATGAGTATCCTTAAATATGAGATGAATCTCTTAAAGACAGCATACAGTTGGGTCTTGCTTCTTTATCCCGCTTGCCACTCTGTCTGTAAGTGGGAAGTTTAATCCATTTGTGTCATTTATGTTCAGGTTAATATTGACATGTGTAAATTTGATCTTGTGATTGTGTTGTCAGCTGGGTGTTATGTAGACTTGATTGTGTTGTTGCTTTATAATGTCAATGGTCTATATATTTAAGTGAATTTTTGTGGTTGCAAGTAATCAAAACTGAACTAAATAAAATTCAGATGTGTAAAAGCACACAAAAGATCAATGAAATAAAAAAAAAGTTCCTTGAAAGAATAAGATTTATAGATTAGTGTCAACACTAGTAAAAAAAAATGAATATCCAAATAAACACAATCAGAAATAAAAAAGGGAACATTACCAGCAACCCTACAGAAAAACAAAAAAACCCTCAAAGACTACTACAAACACTTCTATGCAAACAAATTAGAAAACCTAGGAGAAATAGATGAATTCCTTGAAATATGTAACCACCCAAATCTGAACTGGGAAGAAATTAAAAACCTGAACACACCAATAAAATATTCTAAAATAAAATCAGTGAAAAGAACAAACAAAAACTATCAACCAGAAAAACACTTGGACCAGATTGATTCACAGCTGAATTTTACCACAGGTAATAAAAGAGCTGGTAACAATTCTACTAGAACAATTTCAAAAATTGAGAAGGCTGACCTTCTTCCTAACTCATTCTATGAAGCCAGAATTATTCTGATACAAAAACCTGGCAGAGACACAACATCAACACCACCACCACCACCAACAACAACAACAAATGTAGGCTAACATTCCTTATGAATCCAGATGCAAAAATCCTCAACAAAATGTTAGCAAGCCAAATCCAGCAGCACATCAAAAAGATAACAAGACTGTTATCAAGTAGCCTTTATTCTGGAGATGCAAGATTGTTTCAACATAATCAAATCAGTAAATGTAATTTATCACATAGACAGAACTTAAACCAAAAACTTCTTGATCATCTCAATAGACACAAAAAAGGCATTTGATAAAATTCAACATCCCATCATGTTAAAAATCCTCAACAAACTAGACATGGACAAACATACCTCACAATATTAAAAGCTACCAATGGCAAACATAGAGTGAACCTCATACTGAAGGAGTAAAAGCTGGAAGCATTTCTTTTGAGAATGAGAACAAGACAATGATGCCCACTCTTAACACTCTTATTTCACATAATACTGAAAGTTGTAGCCAGAGCAGTCAGGAAAGAGAAAGACATAAAAAGCATCAAAATAGGAAATAAGAAAGTTGTAGAAAGAGAATAATTGGCCAAACTAATACCATTTTAAAATATGCCTCTATCTATATAGGCAGGGACACCTAAGGTGAAAAGGTAAACAACTTGTGCAAAATTTGGCTAAAAGTCCAGAAATTAACATTTCCCATAACACTGCTCCCACATGACTTTTCAAGGCGCAGAGTACATCCTGGAACACTGCTCCTGGAACACAGCTCCCAGAGTGATTGTTCTGATGCTGCTTGGTAAGGGCCCTCCTGAGCAAACGACAGAGGGTGCCCAAAGTAACAACTGGACTTAATAAAAAGAAGCTTACACGAGGGAGGATTGAAGGCTGCTGTTGTGTGCTATGGAATGCCTCAGCTTCGACTGCAGGATCCTGGGCATCCAGGCTTCTGACACCGGTGATGATTCTTCTTGTGGTCTAGTAAGCTTTGGTTACATTTTGTCTTCTTTTGTTAGTTCTTTTATACCTATTTAAGGCTGCTTTTGCTGTAATATTTGCTTACAATTCTGACTGCAGTATCTCGGGTGTCTGCTTTTCAACTTCGGTGATGACTTCCTGAGGCTTTTCAACTTCGGTGATGACTTCCTGAGGTCTGATGAGTTTCTGGTTACATTTTGTTGATCTTTAGTTACACTTTGTCTTCTCTTGTTATAAGGCTGTTTTTGTTGTGATATTTCCTTACAGTAATAAAGTTTTAGATTCCCCCCACACACTTGAGTGTGTGACTCATTCTCCTGACACCATCTTGAAACAGAAGTCAAATTATCTCTCTTTGCAGATAATATAATTCCATGCTAACAAAACCCAATATTCTTTGTGCATAGGCTCCTAGAGTTAATAATAATGCTTCAGGATACAGAATCAATGTATGAAAATCAGTACCACTTCTACATACCAATAACATTCAGGCTGAGAGACAAATCAAAAACACCATTCCATTAACAATAGCCCTAAAAAGAATAAAATACCTAGTAATACAGCTAATGATGCAAGGGAAAAAATTTTTAAATGAGAATTACAAAACACTGATGAATAAAATCAAGGATGACACAAATAAATGGAAAAATATTTTATGCTCATGGATTTAAAAAAACAATATTGCTGAAATGGTCAAACAACTCAAAGCAATTTACTGATTTAATGCTATATTTATAAAACCACCACTCATTTTTCACAGAATTAAAAAAGTATTATTCTAAATTTTATATAAAAACCAAAAAACCTGAATATCTGAAGCCATCAAAGGGGAAAACCAAAGCTGGATGCATCAAACTACCCAACTTCAAACTATACAACAAATCTACAATAGCCAAAACAACATGGTACTGGTACAAAAGCAGACACATAGATCAGTGAAACAGATTTGATAATCCAGAAATAAAGCCACACACCTGCAACTATTTGGTCTTCAATGAAGTCAACAATAAGAAGGAATGGGATATGGACTCCTTATTCAATAAATAATGTTGGGATAACTGGCTAACCATATACAAAAGACTTAAACAGGATCCCTTCCTTTCACAATATACAAAAATTAACTCAAGATGGATTAAAGACTTAAATGTAAAATCTAAAATTATAAGAACCCTCAACTTAGAAAATAACATTGAGGACATTGGCCCTGACAAAGATTTCATAATGAAGACTCTAAAAGCAAATGCAATAATATAGAAAATTGACAATGGGAGTAAATATACTAAAGAGTTTCTGTAGGCCAAAACAAACTATCAACTGAATAAATAGATAACCTACAGAATAAAAGAAAATATGTTTAATGTATGCATCTGACAAAGGTTTAATATCCAGAATCTATAAGGAACTTAGACAATTGAACAAGCAAAATTGAATAAACCCGTTAAAAATGGTCAAAGAAAGTGAAAAGATACTTCTCAAAAGAAGACATACACGTGGCCAACAAGCATTTAAAAAATGCTCAGCGTCACAATTTATTAGAGAAATGCAAATAAAAACCACAATTAGACACCATCTCACACCAGTCAGAATGGCTGTTATTAAAAAGTCAAAAGATAACAGACACTGGCAAAGTTGCAGGTGAATGTTTATACACTTGGGAATGTAAATTAGTTCAGCACCTGTGGAAAGCAGTTTGGAGATTTCTCAAAGAACATAAAACAGAACTATTATTCAAGCAGTAATCTCATTACTAAATATATACCAAGAGAATGTAAATTATTCTATCAGAAGGACACGTGGACATGCATGTTCATTGCTGCATTGTTCACAATGGTAAAGACGTGGCATCAACCTAGATTTCCATTATCTGTATACTGAACAAAGAAAATGTGGTATATATACACCATGGAATACTACCTAGCCAAAAAACAATGATATCATGTCCTTTGCAGCAATATGCATGGAACTAGAGACTATTATACTAAGAAATTAGCAAAGGAAGAGAAAACTAAATATCATGTGTTCTCACTCATAAGTTTAAGGTAAACTTTAAATACACATGGACACAGGGAAGAGAACAGTAGACAACAGAGACTACTTGAGGGTGGGGGATGGTAGGAAGGAAAGGATAAAAACAAACAAACAAACAAACAAAAAACACCTATTGGGTACTATGCTCATTACCTGTTTGACAAAATAATCTGTACACCACGCTCCTGCAACACCCAATTTTTCAATGTAACAAACCTGCACATATATCCCCTGAATAAAAGTTGACATAAAAAATAAAATAATAAAAACACTAAATGTTCTATAGCAAGAAGTAGCAAAGTTTTTCTGTAAATAAGTCAATAGTAAGCTATTTAGGCTTTTTAGACCAAATGATCGCTGAAACATTGTCTTAGTCTATTCAGTCTACAATAACAGTAGACCAAAAACTGGGTAGCTTACTACAACAGAAATATATTTCTCATAGCTCTGGTGGCTGGGAAGTCCAATGTCAACATGCTGGCATATAAAATGTCTAGTAAGGGTCTGCTTCCTGGTTCATAAATAGCTATCTTCTCACTGTGTTCTAACATGGAAGATAGGGTGAGGGAGTTCTTTGGGTTCCCTTACATGAAGTCATTAACATCATGTATGTAATATGTAAATGAATGTACATGGCTGTGTTTCAATAAAACTTTACATATGAACTATAAAAAAGTAAATAAAAATAATAATAAAAATACAAAATTGTGAGTTCAGAAATAAACTCATACACCTATAGCCAGTTGATTTTCAACAACAGTACAAAGTGCATTCAACTGTGAGGGTGTGAAACTCTAAAAAGCCTCCAAGTCGGGAAAGCTGAAGTTGGAATTGTGATAGAATTGATGAGAAGGGAAGTAGCAGGGGAAAAGAGGCTGGGAATAAGGCAGCAGGAGATCAATTGTATTAAATGAATGGGGAGGTGGTTTGAAGCTAACTTTTCTCTCTGGAAATCTTGCAAGATTTGTCTCTCTTTTTGATTTCCAGTAACAAAGGCCTTCTTGATTTAAGAGGCAGTCACCACAAAAGCCATTGGTCAGTTTCACACCTAGCATTGTTAAATTTTCTCTCAGAATCTCTGCTGTTCAATAAATCCTTTGTAAATCTCAGAGATGTCAGGCCGATTAGCCTGCTGCAAAGCTATCATTTCTACTGACTTATTATCTATATATGCTGTCGTGAAAGAATGGTAACCAGACTACCATGGAATTGACTATACTTACCACAGACAAAGTAGACTTTAAGTCAAAAACTGTCATGAGACAAAGATTATTATATAATAACAAAAGTATCAATTCATCAAGAAAGGTATTATGATTGTCTATATATATGCACACATGTATATATACATATAGATATGTATACACACAAACATGCTCCAAAATTGAAACACATAAATACATAAAGCAAATGTTAGCTCATGTGAAGGAATAAAAAGTAATACAATAATAGTACCTCAATATCTTATTTTTAACAATGGTAAAATCGTCCAGATAGGAAATTAATAAGGAAACAATAGAAATTAAAATTTACAGATCAAATGAACCTTATAGACATGTACATAATTTTTCACCTAATATCAGAAAAGATATATACTTCTCAAGAGCACATAGAGTATTTTCCAGAATAGATCAAATTTTAGGACACAAAACAAGTCTTTTTTTTTTTTTTTTTTTTTTGAGACAGAGTCTTGTTCTGTTGCCAGGCACCAGGCTGGAGTGCAGTGGAATGATCTCCGCTCACTTGAACCCAGAATTGCCTGGGTTCAAGAAATTCTCCTGCCTCAGCCTCCTGAGTAGCTGGGACTACAGGCACATGCCACCACACACAAATAATTTTTTTTTGTATTTTTAGTAGATGATGGGGTTTCACCATGTTGGCCAGGATGGTCTCGATCTCTTGATCTCACGATCCACCCACCTAGGCATCCCAAAGTGCTGGAATTACAGGCGTGAGCCACTGCACCTGGCCAACAAGTCTTTTTTTTTTTTTTTTTTTTTTTTGAGATGGAGTTTCGCTCTTGTTACCCAGGCTGGAGTGCAATGACATGATCTCGGCTCACCGCAACCTCTGCCTCCTGGGTTCAAGCAATTCTCCTGCCTCAGCCTCCCAAGTATCTGGGACTACAGGTGTGCACCACCATGTCCAGCTATTTTTTGTATTTTTAGTAGAGACGGGGTTTCACCATGTTGAACAGGATGGTCTTGATCTCTTGACCTTGTGATCCGCCTGCCTCAGCCTCCCAAAGTGCTGCGATTATAGGCGTGAGCCGCTGCCTCTGGCCACGTCTTAATAAATGTAAGAACATCAAAATTATTGCTTACAGATACCACACGCTTCCTCACACACCATGAAAAGAAAAGCTCTCCCTCCACACAGTTACCCTCCTCTAATACTATCTTTCTCCTTCTCTTATTTAAACCCTGTGCTTTTCCAGTTAATCTCTCAATTCCTACAAAATCGTATACAAGCAATAACCAGTCAGTCAATATGACAAACACTCCTTCTAACAACCCCACAATATTACCCCTTTCCCCAAAATCTCCCAGCAGTCTAAATTCTTTCCCATTTTTAGGTTTCCCCCCCTCAATCCCACTGGAAGAATCCCTGAGAAGCTTCACCCCCACCCCCTAAAACCTGTTATCACCCCCTCTTCTCTAATTCTTTCTCTCTATATATAAAAAGACAGATATGTCAGGTCTTCATATGCAAGCCTGGAGCCTGAAAGTCTGAAGTCCTGCTTGCCTTGGCTGAAGTCTCCCACCCCCGCCTGCATCTGCCATTGTCCCTAATCACCCAGCTGAGCTTCCCTGGACAAGCCCCTCACGCAACCCTGCCATCTTAATTAACTGTTCTTATGATAATGTAAATACTTCTCACCCAACCCCACCACTGTAACCTGTTTTTTTATATAGAGGGAAAGAATTAGAGAAGAGGGCATGATAATGAGCTTTGGAGGGGGGATGAAGTTTCTCAAGGCTTCTTTGAGTGGGATTGGTGGTGGGGAGGAAACCTAAAAGTAGGAAAGAATTTAGACTGCTGGGAGATTTGGGGGAAAGGGGTAATATTGTGGAGTTGTTAGAAGGAGTATTTGTCATATTGACTGACTGGTTATTGCTTGTATATGATTTTGTAGGAATTGAGAGGTTAATTGGAAAAGCACAGGGTTTAAATAAGAGAAGGAGAAAGATAGTATTAGAGGAGGGTAACTGTGTGGAGGGAGAGCTTTTGTTTTTATAGTGTATGAGGAAGCTTGTGGTATCTGTAAGAAATCACTCACTTTTATTAACAAGGTTTGGTTTGAGCAGAGAACAGGAACCAGATTGAGAGTGAAATATTAGCTGTAATTGCCTGGAGAAAATGTGTAAACTGGCAACTTAAACAAAAGCAAGGCATGTAAAAGTAAATGAGTACAGTGAATTTGAGCACAGTTAGACAGAAAATAATAGAAACACACTTTTTGAGGTGTGGTTTAAGTAGTAGGGGCGACTGCATAAAGGTGAAGAAGGTGAGGGGCTGAAAGTAAGTGTGTGAGGTGTAAAGAGGAAACTTTGGAGGTTGTGAGAGCTACAGAGGGTAAGTGGGGCATAGCCTGTGATATTGAGGGATTTTAAGAGTATTAAGGCACCTTGTCATGAGGGCCAGCCCAGGACTGTGAGGTTAAGTTGTTTGGGTTAAAAAGGCTACAGGCCGTGGGCCTGGCTCCTGTGTGAGAATCCCAACCATACAGCCCTGGATTTTAGCAGTAAATAATGAAAAGAATTGAGACAGGTTGTGGAGAGCTAGGGAGGGAGCAGTTTTTGGAGCTGTTTTTTAAGGAGCGAAAGGAGGAGTGAGGAAAGGGTTTAGGATTAATAGGGTTGAATAAGTTTCCTTTAGTGAGTTTATACCATGGCTTAGTTAGAATAGCAAAACCTGATATCCAGAAGTGAAAGTGGCCAACCACACCCAGGAAGGAGAGAAGCTGTTGTTTGGTGGATGGGGCGGGGGTTTGGGAAATTAACTGAATATGGTTGGCAGGGGAGTGTGTGTATGCTGGTGAAAGATTACAACAGATGGGGAAGAAATTTGGGCTTTGGAAAGGGATACACGATACCCCTTTGAGTATAGATGCTGAAGAAGCAGGAGGGTGAATTAAAATGCCATGTTGCAATAGACGGGTGATAACAGGCTTTACTTTTAAAGCCTGTTGTGGGATGGGGTACTGGGGCTGGGTAGGGTAACGGTGGTTAGGTTTTAAGGGGATGATGAGGGGTGAGTGACTTGTAGCAATGGATGGGAAGGCGGTGTTTTACACCCTAGGGTTAAGGTTGGGGAACATAACGGGAGCTATTGAGGGAGGTACGGGTTTGGGAAAGAAGGCAGCAATGAGGTGTGGCTGTAGGCCAGGAATAGTTAAGGAGGCAGACAATTTTGCTGGAATATTTTGGTCTAACAGGGGAACTGGACAAGTGGGGATGATTAGGAAAGAATGTGGAAAGGATTGCTGGCCAAACTGACACCAGATTTGGGGAGTTTTGAGAGCCTGGAGGCCTTGCTGTTAATTCCCACAACAATTATGGAGGCCAAGGACACAGGTCCTTGAAAAGAAGGCAGTGTGGAGTGAGTGGCCTCCGTGTGGAATAAGAAGGGGATGGACTTACTCTCCACCATAAGAGTTACCCAAAGTTTAGCATCTGTGATGGTCCAGGGGGCTTCCGAGATGCTAGGGCAGCACTAGTCTTTAGCCGCCAAGCTGAGGATTGGAGCTTCAGGAGCTCTGGGAGCAGTGATGTGAGTCAGACAGCTGACTTTCTGTGGGGGTCCCACACAGACTGGGCAGGGCTTAGGAGAAATTCCGGGCTGCAGGCGTTTCTTGGCTCAGTGGCCTGGTTTCTGACACTTGAAGCAAGGTCCAGGAGGGGCGGGTAGACGTTCTGCAGTCTGGACTCTTTGAAGTCTTTGTGAGCTCATGGTGTGGCTGGGGTTTGTCTTATGGAAGAGGCAAGCATTTGTAGGCAGGCAGATTTTTCGCTATTATTTAACACCTTGAAGGTGAGGTTGCTTAATTCCTGTTGTGGGGTTTGAGGGCCAGATTTTAATTTTTGTACCTTTTTGTAATGTTGGGGTTGATTGGGTGATAAAATGCATATTCAGCATTTTTTAGGGGTGAGAGTAGAAGGATGACATTTAATTTACTCCAGGTGAGATTATAGGATTGGGTTAAGTATTGGAGGATTTGATGAAAAAGAGCCTAACTAGTGGTCAATTTGGAAAGGTTGGATAAAGGAAAAGGAATGTGCACCCTAACTATGCCTTTGGCTCCAGTCACCTCTTGAAGGGGGAATTGTTGGGGAGGGGCAGAGGAGGTAGCCGTGGGACTAAACTGTAAGCTGGGCCACATATGAGGTGGGGAAGTGACAGGAGGGGCATAAGGAGGTGGGTTGTGGGCAAAGGAAGAGGAGGAAGGCTCTGGGGGGTGGGGCTAGGTTCTGGATTAGGGCCTGGTTTGGGCAGGTGGGGAGGAAAAAGTTTGGAAGGGTTCATGGACAAGAAAGATTTTGGCTTAGCAGCAGAAGAAGGAGGGGCAGATGGAAGGGAAGAGAAGGAGTAGAGATTAAGGAGGGATTGTTATGTTAAAAAATAAAAAATGCCTGGTCGTACAGCATTTCAGATCATTTGCTCATGTTGTGACAAAAATTGTCTAAATTTTATAAAATAGAGAGATTGAAAGTGCCATTTTTTGGCCAATTGGTGCCGTTGTTTAACTTGTATTGTGACCATGCAATGTTACAGAAGACGAGACGTTTGGATTTTAGTTGAATCCAGGAGACAGTTGAAGAGGCTTGAGGTTTTTTAGAACACAGGACAGTGGAAAGGAGGGAGGGACAGAGGATGGATGATTACCCATGGTTTTGGAAAAGTAGCAGAGACAAGGAAAATGGACATGCAATCCAGCCACTCAAAATGTGTCCCTAGTTGAGCCTGGGTTGAACCTCATCATTGGTGGGTGGTCAAAGAGAGTTTCCTCTACATTGATTAGCCATGAGCCTGGTGGGCGAGGGACTCGGGTGAATGTCTCCACAATAGTCAAACCCCTGGGGAAATAGTCAAACCCACGGGTCCCCAGATCCGTGACCTATGGAGGATTTTCTGGTCATGAACCTCACAGAAGAACCTTGTTTACCTAATTTTTCTTGTTTTTGCCGTGGAAAAGGGATGAAACTGAAAGGAGGAGGAAGTGGAAAGGAAAAGACAAAAGGATAGGAAAGCAAAAAAGAGAGACTGCTTACCAAAATAGCCGGTGGTGTGCGTCTGTGGGCTGGTCTGATGACCCCTGGTCGGTAGGTAGATCTCTTCATGGAGGGAGCACAAGAACAGGGATGGGGGTTTGGCGTCCCATAGGAGTTCCCCCATCCTGGGTTTTGGCACCAAATGTTGAAAACTGCACACTTTGAATGAAGAGACCTTCCAAACAGGCTTTGTGTGAGCAACATGGCTGTTTATTCACCAGGGTACAGGTGGACTAAGGCCAAAAAGGGCATTAGCAAAGGGCAGTGGGATAAGAGCTGGTTTTATAGGTTTGGGTAGTTTTTTAAGGGGTGGGGGTGTTGCAGAGTAAGTTCAGTTACAGTGGTGGGGTTGGGTGAAAGGTATTCACATTATCATAAGAACAGTTAAGATGGCAGGGTTGGGTGAGGGGCTTGTCCATGGAAGCTCAGCTGGGCGATTAGGGACAATGGCAGATGCAGGCAGGGAGTGGGAGACTTCAGCCCAGGCAAGCAGGACTTCAGACTTTCAGGCTTCAGGCTTGCGTATAGAGACCTGACAATTATACTCAGTCTTTTTTTTCTGGCAAGAACGGAATGCACTTAGATATCAATAAGAGGAAGAAACTGAAAATTTACATGTAACAAGGAAACTAAAGAAGGTTCTTAAACCACTGGGCAAATAAAAAAAAAAAAGAATTTTTAAAATATCTTACAATAAACAAAAATGAAACCACAACTCAGCAAAATTTGTGAGATTCAGTAAAAAACAGTACAAAGATGAAAGTTAATATCAATAAATGTCTACAATAAAAAGAAAAAAGATCTGAAATAGAAAACATAACGTTATGCCTCAAAGAACTAATAAAAGGAAAAACCAAACTTATAGTTAGCAAAACAAAAGACATAATAAAAATGAGAGACAGGGCACGGTGGCTCACGCCTGTAATTTCAACACTTTGGAAAGCTGAGGTGGGCAGATCACCTGAGGTCAGGAGTTTGAAATCAGCATGATCAACATGGAGAAACCTGTCTGTACTAAAAATACAAAAACTTAGCTAGCTGTGGTGGTAGATGTCTGTAATCCGAGGTTTGTGGGTTGCTGAGGAAGGAGAATCTCGAATTCAGAAGGGGGAGGTTGTGGTGAGCCAAGATCACACTATTGCACTCCAGCCTGGGCAACAAGAGCAAAACTTTGTCTCAAAATAAAATAAAATAAAATAATATTTTTTAAAATAAAATATTAAAAATGAGAGCATAAGTAAATAGAGAATAAAAAATCTATAGAAAAATCAAAACAAAAATTTGGTTTCTTGAAAAAAATTAACATAACTTTAGGTAGACTAAAAAGAAAGAGACAGAGAGAGAATTCTATGTAAGTATAATTGGAAATGAAAAAGAAGACATTAAAACAAATTCTTCAGAAATAAAAAGGGTCATATGGGAATATTGTGAACAATTATTTACAAACTAGATAACCTACAGGAAGTAAATAAATTTCTAGAAATATAAACCATGCAAATATTTAATACAGAAAACTACAGAAAGCCTGAAGAGAAGCAATAATAAAAAATTTTCAACAAGAAAAATTCCATAAATAAATGGATTTATGGCTGAATTCTATTGATCATTTGAAGAACAATTAATATTAATCTTTCATGAAATAGCCATTTTAAGAATGCATAAATCTGAATTTATATAGCTAAAAAAAATACTGCAAGAATTTTATAATACAATCAGAAGTACTACCAGCAGAATAGATCAACCTGAGGAAAGAATATCAGAGCTGTAAGACTGGTCTTAGAAATCAACTCAGTCAAACAAAAATCAAGAAGAAAGTAATTTTAAAAAATAAATGAAACTTCCAAAAATATGACATTACATAAAAAAAAAAACAAATCTACAACTCACTGGCATTCCTGAAAGATAAGAAAAGATGATAAGCAACTTGCAAATATATTTGAAGATATAGTCCGTGAAAATATTCCTAATTTCAATAGAGAGATTGACATGCAAATTCAAGAGATACAGAGGAATTCAGCTAGATACTATACAATACAACCAACCCCAAGGCACATAGTCATCGGATCGATCAAAGTCAATACAAAAGAAAAAACCTTAAAGGCAGCTGGAGAAAAGGTTCAAGTCATGTACAGAAGGAAATCTATCAGGCTAGCAGCAGACTTCTCAGCAGAAACCTTACAAACCAGAAAAGATTGGGTACCTAATTTCAGTATCATTAAAGAAAATAAATTCCAATCAAGAATTTTATATCTGGCCAAACTAAGCTTCATCAGTGAAGGAGAAATACAATTCTTCTCAGATAAGTAAATGCTGAGGAAATTTATTTCAATAATGCTAATATTACCAGAGGTCCTCAAGAGAGTGTTAAACATAAAATCAAAAGAACACCTGCTACCATAAAGTATGCTTAAGCACAGAGCCCACATGCCCTATAAAGCAACTACACAATCAGGTCTACGTAACAGCCTGGTAATGACACAATGACAGGATTATAATCTCATATGTTAATACTAAACCCAAATATAAATGAGCTAAACACTCCACTTAAAAAAAAAAATACAGATGCAAGATGAATAAAAAGACAAGACCCACCATCTGCCTTCAAGAAATCTATATCGCATATAATGACTCCCACAGGGTCAAAGAAATGGATGGGGTAAAAATCTACCTCACAAGCAGAAAACCAAAAAGAGGAGTTGCTATTCTTATATTAGGTAAAACAGACTTTAAACTAACAAAAAAATAAGAAAAATGAATGGCATTACATAATAATAAAGGGTAAAATCCAGCAAGAAGGGTTAAATATCCTAAACATGTATGCTACCAACACTGGAGCACTCAGATTCAAAAAACAAGTTTATCTTGGCCTACGAAAAGACTTAGACAACCACACAAAACTAGTGGGAAATTTCAACACACCACTGACAGTATTAGACAGATTATCAAAGCAGAAAAATAACAACAAAAAAAAATACTGGATTTAAACTCAGCATTTCACCAATCAGACATAAACATCTACAGAATATTGAACCCAACAACCACAAAATATACATTCTTCTCACCTGCACACATAACATATTCTTAGATCAACCACATGCTTGGTCATAAATAGACTAGGCATTGAATGAATAAAACACTGAAGTTAAATTCAGCATACTTCAACATAAGAGCCTTCTATGACAAATTTACAGCCAACATCATAATGAATAGGCAAAAACTAAAACCATTTCCCTGGAGAACTGAAACAAGACAAAGATGGCCACTCTCAACACTTCTATTCAACATAGTACTGGAGGCCCTAGCCAGATCAATCAAGAAAGAGAAAAATAAAAGGCATTCGAATAAAAAAAGAAGTCAAACTATGTCTTCCCTGATGATATGACTCTATATTCAGAAAACCCTAAACACTGCCAAAAAGCACCTAGAACTGATAAATGGTTTCATTAATGCTTCAGGATACAAAATCAATTGTACAAAAATCAGTATACACCAAAAACATCCCGGCTGAGAGTTAAATAAAGAAAATAATCCCATTTACAACAGCCACAAAGAAAAAATATATAACACCTAGGAATACAGATAACTAGGAAAATAAAAGATCTCTACAAGGAGACATATGAAACACAGCTTAAGGAAAACAGAAATGACACAAATAAATGAAAAAAAATTCAATGCCCATGTATTGGAATAATCAGTATCATTAAGGTGGCTCTACTCCTTAAAGCAATTTATGGATTCAACACTGTTTGTATCAACCTACAAATGTCATCCTTCACAGACTTAGGAAAAAAGGTTCTAAAATGTAGATAGATCACAGAAAGAGCCTGAATAGATGAAGTAATCCTAAGCAAAAGAGAAAGGAGAAAGATAAAAAGAAGAAAGAAAGAAAGAAAGAAAGAAAGAAAGAAAGAAAGAAAGAAAGAAAGAAAGAAAGA
>PVKV010016012.1:9692-52271 GCA_004027835.1 Alouatta palliata | reverse complement strand
TAGGTGGGTGTTGAACAATGAGAACACATGGACACAGGGAGGGGAGCATCTCACACTGGGGTCTGTTGGGGGGGAAAAGGGGAGGGACAGTGGGGGGTGGGGTGTTGGGGAGGGATAGCATGGGGAGAAATACCAGATATAGGTGATGGGGAGGAAGGCAGCAAATCACACTGCCATGTGTGTACCTATGTAACAATCTTGCATGTTCTTCACATGTACCCCCAAACCTAAAATGCAATAAAAAGTATATATATTAAAAAAAAAGAAAAGAAAAAACAACCCCATCAAAAAGTGGGCAAAGGATATGAACAGACACTTTTCAAAAGAAGACATTTATGTGGCCAACAAACATATGAAAAAATGCTCATCATCACTGGTCATTAGAGAAATGCAAATAAAAACCACACTGAGATACCATCTCATGCCAGTTAGAACAGTGATCATTTAAAAATCTGGAGACGACAGATGCTGGAGAGGATATAGGAAAATAGGAATGCTTTTACACTGTTGGTGGGAGTGTAAATTTGTTCAATCATTGTGGAAGACAGTGTGGCGATTCCTCAAGGAGCTAGAACTCGAAATACCATTTGACCCAGCACTCCCATTACTGGGTATATATCCAAAGGATTATAAATCATTCTATTATAAAGACACATGCACACATATGTTCACTGTGGTACTGTTTACAATAGCAAAGACCTGGAACCAACCCAAATGCCCATTAATGATAGACTGGACAAAGAAAATGTGGCACATATGCACCATGGAATACTATGCAGCCATAATAAGGATCAGTTCATGTCCTTTGCAGGGACATGGATGAATCTGGAAACCATCATTCTCAGCAAACTGACACAAGAACAGAAAACCAAATACCACATGTTTTCACTCATAAGTGGGTGTTAAATAATGAGTACACATGGACACCAGGAGGAGAACATCACACACTGGGGTCTGTTGGGGGTGGGGAACTAGGAGAGTGATAGCAGGGGATGGGGAGATTGGGGAAAGATAACATTGAGAGAAATACCTAATGTAGGTGATAGGGGGATGGAGGCAGCAAACCACTATGGCGTGTGTATACCTATGTAGCAATCCTGCAAGATCTGCACATGTAGGCCAGAACTTAAAGTATTAAAAAAAAAAAAAAAAAAAAAAAAAAACGAATGGGACAAGAGCAAAAATAAAGAGCCGAGTGAAGAGGTTTTTTTCCGTAATTCAAGCATGAGATGATGGTGTCCTAGACTAAGGTGGTAGCAATGGAGGTGGTGAAGGATGAATAAGTTTGAGGATTCAGCACAGTGTAGTGCAATGTTTTCAAATCTGGGGGGGTCACAATTCATTAGTGAGTTGTGAAATCAGTACTGGGTATAGATATTTGTGTTTTAAGGAACAGAACAGAATAGAATAAAAAATAGCAGTCATTCCAGGTATTGGTTGGTGAAACGTTCTGTTATGTATATATTATATATATATATGTTATACATATACATACATACATAAGTGTGATAGTGTGTAGAGGTTTGCAACTTAAAGCAAATTTCTTACTGTGGGGTGTGGACAAATACTTGAAAGCCACTGACATAATGGTTGAGAGTGTGTGTCTTTGGAGTCAGACTCACCTGGATTTGAATTTGAATTCCAGATGCGTGAACTATATGTTGTGTAACTTTTTGCAATCCTGACTTTTGCCATATGTAAAATGAGGCTAATACTGGTATTTATCTAATGGAGATGTGAATGTAAATATCAACGTGCTTATCACAGTACCTGGCACATAGAAAATAGCAATTATTTTGTTAATATTGATAAAATTGAGTGTTGAGTGTTGGGCTGCGTGGTCTATACAATGAGTAGGAAGTCAAGAAAGGGAAAGGATGGTGTTGGTGGTATAGCTACCCCAGTTCCTAGAATACAAGTAAAGAATTCCTATTTTCCAAAGCGAAAATCTAAATGTGGCCTGACAAGACAAATAATGTTTTTACAATTGTACATTCAAATGATGAGATTTTTTAAAAAGTTAAAAATGAAATCCATTTGTAAACTACAATTTGAGCACTGGTTATGTGCCAGGATGAGGCTAGATGCTAGAGGACTGGAGCAGATGAATAAGACAGTGTCATGGGATTAAAGAGAGTCCATAAACTAGTGAGATGCTCAGTGTCATTTGAGTTATACAATTAATAAATTGTCTTTACTGAAAGAATGTAGTGAGCTGAAGTCCAGGATTGATAGCCTCTAAACATACAGGTACTCAAAGGTTTGAATCTATTAATTTCAATTGATCTTTATTGTGTAAGCACTATGTGCCAGGAATAGTGCTGAACATTGGAAATACAACAGTGAGGAAGACAGACTTGAGGCCTGCACTCATGATGTTCACAGTCTGTCAAAGAAGGCAGATATATTGTGGCAGGAAAAATATTTGATAAGTTTCAAGTCTGATTGGCAGTAACAACAAAAAGTCTTAGTAAATTAGGAATAAAAACAACACTTACTTTGTAGAGGTTATTAACCAAAAAAAGCCAGCAAACATATAGATGCTTCTTGACTTATGATGGGGTTACTTCCTGTTAAACTCACTGTAAATTGAAAATATCATCAGTCAAAAATGTACTTAATATACCTAATCTACTGAACATCACAGCTTAGCCTGGCCTGTCTTAAACATGCTCAGAACACTTACATTAGCCTACAATTGGGAAAAATAATTGAACACAAAGCCTATTTTACATTAAAAGAAGAATATTTCCTGTAATTTATTGAATACTGTAGTGACAGTGAAAAACAGGATCGTTGTGTGGAAACTCAAAGTATAGTTTCTACTGAATGTATATTGCTTTTACACCGTCTTAAAGTCAAAAAATCATAACTGGAGCCATTACAAGGTAGGGATCGTATGTACTTAATAGAGGAACTTTAAATAGAATCCCATTTAAGATTGAGATCAAGATCCATGCCTATTATCACTCATACTATTTCACAGAGTATGGGAGTTTCTACCTGACTCAGTATATAATTTTTTAAAAAGAGGCACGAGTATGGGAAGAGAAGGCACAAAGTTTTCATTATTTGCAGAAATGAAATACCAAAAAATAAACTATTAAAACTAATAAGTGAGTTTAGCATGCCAAATAAAAATCAACTTACAAAAATTAATAACATTTCTCTGTCTCAGCAATATAATACAAAAGATATATAAGATACCACTTGCAGTAACAGTGAAAACAATCTAGTATCTAGGAATTAAGTATATAGAAATCAAGCATATTAAAGATACGTATAGATAAAACTTTAAAAACTATGATTTTCTTCATTTTGAGTGTACAGTTCAATGGCATTAAATACTTTCACAATGTTATGCAACCATCACCACTATCCATTTCTAGAACATTTTCAATAATATCTCAAACAGAAAGTATGTACTAATTAAATAATAATGCAAATTTCTCTCTCTCTGTAGCTCCCGGTAACCTCTATTCTATTCTCAGTCTTTATGAATTTGCCTATTCTAGGTTCCCCACATGAGTGGAACCTTACAATATCTGGAATTTTGTATCTAGTTAATTTTACTTAGCACAATGTTTTCAAAGTTTATCCATGTTGTAGCATATATCCAGAATTGTATTCCTTTTAAGGCTTAAGGCTGAATAATACTCCATTACATATATATATGTTTCACATTTTGCTTATCCATCGTTTATCTGTTGACGGACACAAATTGTTTCCATCTTTTGGCTATTGTGAATTATGTTGCTATGCTATGAACATTGGTGTACACAAATCTGATTGAGTCCCTGCTTTTAAATCTTTTTTTTGACAGGATCTCACTCTGTCGTTTAGTCCAGAGTGCAGTGATGCAATCAGGGCTCAACAATTCCACACACCTCAGCCTCCCAAGTAGCTGGGATGACAGGTGCATGCCACCATGCATGGCTAATTTTTGTATTTTTTGTAGAGATAGGGTTTTGTTATGTTACCAAGCCTGTTCTCAAACTTCTAGGTTCAAGCGATTTACCTGCCTTGGCCTCCAAATGCTAGAATTACAGGTGTGAGTCACTACGCCCAGCACCCTGCTTTGATTTTTTGGAATGTATACATAGAAGTGGAATTGTTGGATCGTGCGGTAATTCTTCAACTTTTTTGAGTGACTGTCAACCTGTTTTCTACCATGGTTGTACCATTGTTAGCTTTTCCACTAACAATGCACAAAGGTTCCAACTTCTCTAGATTTTTGCCAATACTTGTCAGTTTCCATTTTTTTAAAATAGCCATCGTAGTGGGTGCGAAGTGGTATCTCACTGTGGGATTAATTTGCATTTTCCTAATAACTAGTGACATTGAACATCTTTTCACATGTTTATTGAACATTTGTATGTCTTCTTTGGAGAAACGTCTGTTCAAGTTCATTGTCCGTTTTTTAATTGCATTTTTGGTTGTTATAATTGACTTGGAGGAGTTCTTCATATATTGTGGATATTAAGTACTTGTCAGACACATTATTCACAAATATTTTCTCCCTCTCTAAGGGTTATCTTTTACTTCCTTGTGCTTTTTCTTTATTCTATTAATGCAGTGTATTAAATTGATAGATTTTTAATGTTGGACATTCTTGCATTCTGGAAATAAATCTGAGTTGGTCATAATGTCTAATCTTTTAATATGTTTCTGAATTAGATTTGCTATTATGTTGTTGAGGATACTTGTATCAATATTCATAAGTGATACTCGTTTGTACTTTTCTTCTTTTTGAAGTATCTCTGTCTAGTATTGGTATCCAGGCAATGCTGGCCTCATAGAACAAGTTAGGAAGTGTTCTCTTGTCTTCAATTTTTTGGAAAAGTTTGAGAAGGATTCATGTTCTTTCTTCTTTAAATCTTTGGTAAAATTCATGAGTGAAAACGTGATCCAGGGCTTTCGTTAGGAGGCTTTTGATTACTGATATACTCTCCTTACTAGTTACAGGTTATTCCAGAGTATGAATTCTGCTATTGTTAGGTGTAGTGGTTTTTTCTTTTTCAATTTCTTTTAGGTATACTTAGTTTATTGTGTTATTAAAGTCTTCTATTTCCTTATCGATCTTCTGTCTGGTTGTTTTATCTATTATTACAAGTTGAGATATTGAAGTCTCTATTATTGTGTAATTGACTATGTGTCCCAATTAACAAAATTGACATATCTTTAGCTAGATTAACTAAGAAAAAAAAGAAATAACACCTAATTTACTAAAATCTGAAATGAAAGTTAGGGCATTACTTCCAATTCCACAGAAATTAAAAAGATTATAAAATATATCTTTATCAGGAATGAAGGAAAAGCAATAGAAATGGTAAATATCTGGGTAAATATAGTAGAGCGTTGTGGTCCTCTTAAGTACTTAAAGTGTTTGATTGGTTAATACACAAAATTATACATGTATCGTGGACCTTTAATGTATGTAGATGTAACACAACTACATCTACAACAAAAATGGAGGAGAGAAAAATGTGACCTATAGAGTAATAAGAGCTCTACATTTCACCTGAAGAGGTAAATAAACTGTGAAAAAATAATTATGTATAGTGTAATTCCCACTGTGACCAGTAGAAACTATACAAAAAGATGCAGTAAAAAAAATAAGCACATACAAAAAGTCAACAGATACATTAGAGTTGAATTTAAAAATCAAATAATCTAAAAAATGGCAAGGAATGAGAAACAGAAATTTTAAAAATGGAAAAATAATGGAAAAGTAGATTTAAATTCAAACATATCTATAATTACATTAATGGTAAATGACTTAAGCACATTAATTAAAAGACAAAGATTGGCAGAGTAGATAAAAGAACACAATCCACCTATGTGCTATCTATAAGAAACCTACTTTAGGGCCGAGTGTGGTGGCTCATGCCTGTAATCCCAACACTTTGGGATGCTGAGGCAGGTGGATTACTTGAAGTCAGGAGTTCAAGACTACCCTGGTCAACGTGATGAAACCCTGTTTCTCCTAAAGAAAAACAAAAATTAGCTGAGCGTGATGGCACCACACCTGTAATCCCAGATATTCGAGAGGCTGAGGCAGGAAAATTGCTTGAACTCAGGAGGTGAAGGTTGCAGTGAGCTGAGATTACACCAGTGCACTCCAGCATGGGGGGTAGGGGGCAGAGCCAGAATCCTTCTCAAAAAAAAAAAAAAAAAAAAAGAAAGAAAGAAAAGAAAAAGAAACTTACTTTGTATATGATGATGTAGGTAGTTCAAAAGGAAATTATGGAAAAAATATATCATGCAAACACTCTTCAAAAGAAAGCTGGAGCGGCTATACATAATACCAAGGCAACTAGACTTCAGAGTAAGGAACTTACCCAGGATACAGAGAGACATTATGTAATGATAAAAGGGCCAATTCACCAAGAAGACATAACAATTCTAAAAACAGAATTTCAAAACACATAAAGCAATAGCTTATAGAACTGAAAGAAGAAATATAAAATTTCATAATTATAGTTAGAGATTTCCAGCATTCATTTTTCAGTAATTCAAAGAAGTACTCAGAAAATCAGCAAGGATATACAAAATTTAAACATCATCAACCAACTAGATCTAATAGAAATGTATAAAACACTTTGTCCAACAACAGTACAACACATATTCTTTTCAAATAAACTAACAAATTTAAGCAAATTGAAATCTCACAATAAATTTTTGCTCTGATTACAATAGATTAACTAGAAATTGATAACAGAAATATAATTGGAAAATCTCCAAATACTTAGAAAGGAAACAAAACAATTATAAATAACTCATGGATCAAAGAAAAAATCTCAAATAAAATTGAAAAATATTTTCAATGAAAAAAAGAAAATACAACATGTCAATATTGTGGAATGCAACTTGACTAGACAAAGAAAATATTGTACATATACACCATGGAATACTACACAGCCATAAAAAATGATGAGTTTGTGTCCTTTGTAGGGACTTGGACGAATCTGGAAACTATCTTTCTCAGCAAACTGACACAAGAACAGAAAGCTAAACATCGTATGTTCTCACTCATGGGTGGATGTTGAACAACGAGAACACATGGACTCAGGGAGAGGAATGTCATGCACTGGGGGCAGTTGCGGTGGGGTAGGGGAGAGACAGTGGGTGTGGGGAGGGAGGGGAGGGTGGGGAGGGATAACATGGGGAGAAATGCCAGATATAGTATGCACCTGAAGTAAAATTAAAAAAAATAATAATAAAGAAGTGCTCAGAAGGAAATTTATATTTTTAATGCTAATACTACCAAAGAATAAAAAACCTCAAATCAATAATCTGAACTTTCAACTTAAGAAAACAGAAAAAAGAGCAAAGTAAACCCAAAGCTGTAGAAGAAAGGAAATAATAATGAAAAAGCTGAAATCAATGAAATTGAGAAAATTTAAGGAAACCAAAAGCTATCTCTTTGAAAAGTTCAATACAAACAATAGACTTCTAGCCAGACTGACAGAGAGAAACAGAAAGAGACATAAATCAGCAATATCACATATAAAAGAAGGGGCTATCAGTAGAGAGTTTACAAACATTAAAAACAAAATAAAAGAATACAATGAACAATACTATGCAAAGAAATTCATGTTAGTTGAAATGGACCAATTCCTTGAAACCCACAAACTATTAAACTTAATCCAAGATTAAAAGAATAAATAGACAACATGAATAGTTCAATATCTTTTAACATTTTTATTGTATTAATGTATTGACAAATTATAGGTGTATATTTTTATGAGGTTACAAGTAATGTCATGATGTTTGAATACAATATAGAACGATCGAATCAAGCTACTTAACATATTCAACACGTCATCTCAAATATCAAACATTTTGTACGAGAACATTTGAAATTTACTTTTAGTAATATTGAAATGTGTATTACTTATTAGCTGTATTTATTACATTGCGCAATAGCTCTCAAAAACATCAAGCTCATTCCTCCTATCTAACTGAAGCTGTGTACCTTTTGACTAATATCTCCCTATTTCCCTCACCCTCCTCCTCTGGTAATCATCATTCTATACGCTGCTTCTATGAGCTTAATTGTTTTAGATTGCCCATATGAAGTGTCTTTCTGTGTTTGGCTTATTTTGCTTAGCATAATATTCTCCAATTTCATTCATGTCATCATAAATGACAGAATTTCTTCTTTTTATGGCTAAAAAATATTCCATGGTCTATACATACTACAACTTCTTTATTAATTCATTCCTTGATGAAAACTTAGGTTGATTTCATAACTTGGCTATTGTAAATAGTGCTGCAGTGAACATCAGAGTGCAGACATGTCTTCAATATACTGATTTCATATATTCAGGTAAATATCCAGAAGTGAGATTGCTGGATTATATGCAAATTCTTTCAGTTTTTTGAGGAATCTTCATACTTTTTTTTGTGGCTATACTAATTTACATTACCATAACAGTACATAAACATTCTCTTTTCTTTATATCTTTGACAACACTTATCTTTTATATTTTGGATAACAGCCGTTCTAACAGGTGTGAGGTGATATCTCACTGTGATTTTAATTTGTACCTACCTAATCATCAATTATGTTGAGCATTTTTCATTTAGTTGTTAGCCAATTGTATGTCTTCTTTTGAGAAATGTCTATTCAGGTCTTTTGCCCATTTCTTAATTGAATTATTTGTTTTCAAACTACAGAGTTGAATTCCTTACATATTTTGAATGTTAATTCCTTTTCAGATATATGACTTGCAAATGTCTTTTCCCAATCTATAGATTATCCCTTCAGTTTTGTTTCTTTTGTTGTGCAGACAATTTTAATTTTGATGTAATCCTCTTCATCTATTTTTGCTTTTATTTCCTGCGCTTTTAGGGTCAAATCTAAAAAATATTGCCCAGACCAATATTGTGCGGTTCCCCCCTCCCCGTTTTCCTCCAGTAGTTTTATGCTTAAGGTCTTATGTTTTCAGGTCTTATGTTTAAGTCTGTAGTCCATCTTGTGTTCATTTTGTATATGATATGATTTAAGGATCCAACTTTATTCTTTTGCATATGGATATCCAGTTTTCCCAACACTGTGGAAGAGACAATCCTTTTCTCTTGGCATCTGTGTCAAAAATCAATTATCTGTAGATGTGTGAGTTCATTTCTGGGCTCTTAATTTTCTTCCGCTAGTCAATGTGTCTATCTTTTTTATGCCACTACTATGCTATTTTAATTACTCTCTCTTTGATATATAGTTTTATGCCTTCAGCTTTGTTCTTTTTTGTTCATAATTGTCTTACAATTTGGAGCTCATTATGTTTCCATCGGAATTTTAGCAAATTTTCTGTATTTATGAAAAATGACATTGGAATTTTGATAGGAATTGCATTGAATCTGTAGACACTTTGGGTAGTTTGGACATTTTAACAATATTGATTCTTCCAGTTCATGAACACAAGGTATCTTTTTACTTATTTGTATCATATCCAATTTATTTCATTAATGTTTTATACTTTTCAATGTACAGATCTTTCACCTTGGTTAAATTTATTCTCATTATTTTATTTTATTTTTTTTGTTGCTACAGTAAATGGGATCATTTTATTTATTTATTTATTTGCATTTATTTATTTTTTATTGTACTTAAGTTCTGGGGTACATGTGCAGATCATGCAGGATTGTTGCATAGGTACACACATGACAATGTGGTTTGTTGCCTCCATACTCCGACCACCTACATTTGGCATTTCTCCCCATGTTACCCCTCCCCGACCTCCCCGCCCAACCACTGACCCTCCCTGTGTCCATGTGTTCTCATTGTTCAACACCCACCTATGAGTGAGAACATGCAGTGTTTTATTTTCTGTTCTTGTATCACTTTGCTGAGAATGATGGTTTCCAGATTTGTCCATGTCCCCAGAGAGGACACAAACTAATCATTTTTTATGGATGCATAGTATTCCATGGTGTATATATGCCACATTTCCTTGTCCAGTCTATCATTGATGGGCATTTGGGTTTGTTCCAGGTCTTTGCTATTGTAAACAGTGTCACTATGAACATACATGTGCATGTGTCTTTATAATAGAATCATTTATAATTATTTGGGTGTATACCCAGTAATGGGATCGCTAGGTCAAATGGAATTTCTATTTCTAGGTTGTTGAGGAAGTGCCACACTGTCTTCCACAATGGCTGAACTAGTTTAAACTCCCACTAACAGTGTAAAAATGTTCCTATTTCTCCTCATCCTCTGCAGCATTTGTTGTCTCCAGATTTTTTTAATGATCACCATTTTAACTGGCGTGAAGTGGTATCTCAATGTGGTTTTGATTTGCATTTCTCTAATAATCAGTGATGATGAGCATTTTCTCATATGTTTGTTGGCCTCATGTATTCTTCTTCTGAAAAGCATCTGTTCATATCCTTGACCCACTTTTGGATGGGTTTGTTTGCTTTTTTCTTGTAAATCTGTTTTAATTCTTTGTAGATTCTGGATATTAGCCTTTTGTCAGGTGGGTAGATTGCAAAAATATTTCCCATTTGATTGATTGCCAGTTCACTCTAATGATTGTTTCTTTTGCTATGCAGAAGCTCTGGAGTTTAATTAGGTCCTATTTGTCTGTTTTGGCTTTTGTTGCCAATGCTTTTGGTGTTTTAGTCATGAAGCACTTGCCTATGCTTATGTCCTGAATAGTTTTGCCTAGGTTTTCTTCTAGGGTTTTTATGGTTTTAGGTCTTATGTTTAAGTCTTTATTCCATCTGGAGTTAATTTTAGTGTAAGGTGTCGGGAAGGGGTCCGGTTTCTGCTTTCTGCACACTGCTAGCTGGTTTTCCCAACACCATTTATTAAACAGGGAATCCTTTCCCCAATGCTTATTTTTGTCAGGTTTCTCAAATATTAGGTGGTTGTAGATGTGTGGCATTGCCTCCAGGGCCTCTGTTCTATTCCATTGGTCTGTATCTCTGTTTTGGTACCAGTACCATGATGTTTTGATTACTTTAGCTTTGTACTACAGTTTGAAATCAGATAGCGTGATGCCTTCGGCTTTTTTCTTTTGGCTTAGGATTGTCTTGGCTATGTGGGCTCTCTTTTGGTTCCATATGAAGTTTAAGGTGTTTTTCTCCAGTTCTGTGAAGAAGGTCCTTGGTAGCTTGATGGGGATGGCATTGAATCTATAAATTACTTTGGGCAGTATGACCATTTTCATGATATTGATTCTTCCTAACCATGAGCACGGAATGTTTCTCCATCTGTTTATGTCCTCTCTTATTTCCTTGAGCAGTGGTTTGTAGTTCTCCTTGAAGAGGTCCTTTACATCCTTTGTTTGTTTTAATACTAGGTATTTTATTCTCTTTGTAGCAATTGTGAATGGCAGTTGGTTCTTGATTTGGCTCTCTGCTTGTCTGTTATTGGTGTATAGGAATGCTTGTGATTTCTGCAGATTGATTTTGTATCCTGAGACTTTGCTGAAGTTGCTTATCAGTTTAAGAAGATTTTGGGCTGAGACGATAGGGTCTTCTAAACATACAATCATGTCATCTGCAAACAGAGACAATTTAATTTCCTCTTTTCCTAATTGAATACCCTTTATTTATTTATTTATTTATTTATTTATTTTTTCTTGCCTAATTGCTCTGGCTAGAAATTCCAGTACTATATTGAATAGGAGCAGTGAGAGAGGCCATCCTTGTCTACTGCCGGATTTCAAAGGGAATGATTCCAGTTTTTGCCCGTTCAGTATGATATTGGCTGTAGATTTGTCATAAATAGCTTTTATTATTTTGAGATATGTTCCTTCGATACCTAGTTTACTGAAAGTTTTTAGCATAAAGGCTGTTGAATTTTGTCAAAGGCTTTTTCTGCATCTATTGAGATAGTCATGTGGTTTTTGTCTTTGGTTCTGTTTACGCCATTGATTACATTTATAGACTTGCATATGTTGAACCAGCCTTGTGTTCCTGGAATTAAGCCTACTTGATCATAATGGATAAGCTTTTCAATGTGCTGTTGCAATCGATTTGCCAGTATTTTATTGAAGATTTTTGCTTCTATGTTCATCATGGATATTGGCCTGAAGTTTTGTTTTTTTTGTTGAGTCTCTGCTCTGTTTTGTTATCAGGATGATGTTGGTCACATAAAATGATTTGGGAAGGATTCCCTCTTTTTGTATTGTTTGAAATAGTTTCAGAAGGAATGGTACCAACTCCTCTTTGTACGTCTGGTAGAATTCTGCTCTGAACCTGTCTGGACCAGGACATCTTTTGGTTAGTAGGCTATAATTGCTGCTTCAATTTCAGCCCTTGTTATTGGTCTATTCAAGGTTTCAACTTCTTCCTGGTTTAGGCTTGGGAGGGTGCAAATATCCAGGAATTTATCCATTTCTTCCAGGTTTACTGGTTTATATGCATAGAGTTTTTTGTAGTAATCTCTGATTGTAATTTGTATTTCTGCGGAGTCAGTGGTGATATCCCCTTTATCGTTTTTTATTGTGTCTATTAGATTCTTCTCCTTTTTCGTTTTTATTAATCTGGCTAGCTGTCTGTCTATTTTGTTGATTTAAAAAAAAAACAGCTCCTGGATTTATTGATTTTTTTGAAGGATTTTTTTGTGTGTCTATCTCCTTCAGTTCTTCTCTGATCTTAGTTATTTCTTGTCTTCTGCTAGCTTTTGAGTTTTTTTGGTTTTGCTCCTCTAGCTCTTTCAATTTTGAGAATAAGGTGTTGATTTTAGATCTTTCCCCACTTCTGTGGTGGGCATTTATTGCTATAAATTTCCCTCTAGACACTGCTTTGAATGTGTCCCAGAGATTCTGGTATGTTGTGTCTTCATTCTCATTGGTTTCAAAGAACATCTTTATTTCTGCCTTCATTTCATTGCTTATCCAGTTGACATTCAGGAGCCAGTTGTTCAGTTTCCAAGAAGTTGTGTGATTCTGAGTTAGTTTCTGAATTCTGAGTTGTACTTTGATTGCACTGTGGTCTGAGAGACTGTTATGATTTCTGTTCTTTTGCATTGGCTGAGGAGTGATTTACTTCCAATTATGTGGTCAATTTTGGAGTAGGTGCCATGAGGTGCTGAAAAGAATGTATATTCTGTGGATTTGGAGTGGTTTCTGTAGATTTCTATTAAGTCTACTTGGTCCAGATCTGAGTTCAAGTCCTGGATGTCCTTGTTAATTTTCTGTCTCATTGTTCTAATATTAAGAGTGGAGTGTTAAAGTCTCTCATATTATTGTGTGGGGGTCTAAGTCTCTTTGTAGGTCATTAAGAACTTGCTTTATGTACCTGGATGCTCCTGTATTGAGTGTGTATGTATTTAGGATAGTTAGCTCTTGTTGTATTGATCCTTTCACCATTATATAATTCTCTTATTTGTCTCTTTTGATCTTTGTTGATTTAAAGTCCATTTTATCAGAGATGGGATTGCAACTCCTGCTTTTTTTTTTTTTTTTTTTGCTCCCCATTTCCTTGACAAATCTTCCTCCATTCCTTTATTTGTAGCCTATGTGTGTCCTTGCACGTGAGATGGGTTTCCTGAATCTAGCACACTGATGGGTTTTGACTTTTATCCAATTTGCCAGTCTGTGTCTTTTGATTAGGGCATTTAGTCCATTTACATTTAAGGTTAATATTGTTATGTGTGAATTCGATCCTGCCATTTTGATGCTAGCTGGATGTTTTGCCCATTAGTTGATGCAGTTTCTTCATTGTATTGATGCTCTTTACCATTTGGTGTGTTTTTGGAGTGGCTGGTACTGGTTGTTCCTTTCCTTGCTTACTGCTTCTTTCCGGAGATCTTGTAAGGCAGGCCTGGTGGTGATAAAATCTCTCAGCAATTGCTATTCCATAAAGGATTTTCTTTCTGCTTCGCTTATGGAGCTTAGTTTGGCTGGATATGAAATTCTGGGTCGAAAGTTCTTTTCTTTAAGGATGTTGAATATTGGCCCCCACTCTCTTCTGGCCTGTAGAGTTTCTGCTGAGAGATCTGCTGTGAGTCTGATGGGCTTCCCTTTGTGGGTAACCCGACCTTTCTCTATGGCTACCCTTAGCATTTTCTCCTTCATTTCAATCCTGATGAATCTGATGATTATATGCCTTGGGGTTGCTCTTCTTGAGGAATATCTTTGTGGTGTTCTCTGTATTTCCTTGACTTGAATCGTGGCCTGCCTTGCTAGGTTGGGGAAGTTCTCATGGATAATATCCTGAAGAGTGTTTTCTAGTTTGGATTCATTCTCTCCATCACATTCAGGTACACCTATCAAACGTAGATTAGGTCTTTTCACATAATCCCATATTTCTTGGAGGCTTTGTTCATTTCTTTTCACTCTTTTTTCTCTATTCTTCCTTTCTTGTTTGATTTCATTGAGTTGATCTTCAACCTCTGATATCCTTTCTTCTGGACTTGGTCGATTCAGCTATTGAAACTTGTGTATGCTTCATGAAGTTCTTGTGCTATGTTTTTTAGCTCCATCAAGCCTTTTATATTCTTCTCTTAGATGTTTATTCTAGTTAGCATCTCATCTAACCTTTTTTTCTAGGTTCTAAGCTTCTTTGCATTGGGTTAGCCCATGCTCTTTTAGGTCTGAGAAGTTTGTTATCACCCACCTTCTGAAACCTGTTTCTGTCAACTCATCAGATTCATTCTCCATCCATCTTGGATCCCTAGCTGGTGAGGAGTTGTGATCCCTTGGAGGAGGAGAAGTATTCTGGTTTTTGGTGTTTTCATCCTTTTCGTGCTGGTTTCTTCCCACCTTAGTGGTTTTATCTCCCATGATCTTCGTAGTTGATGACTTTCAGATGGGGTCTCTAAATGGACACCCTTTTTGTTGATGTTGAAGCTATTTCTTTCTGCTTCTTAGTTTTCCTTCTAACAGTCAGGCTCCTCTGCTGCAGGATCACTGGAGATCCACTCCAGACCCCGCTTGCCTGGCGATCACCTGTGGGGGCTGCAGAACAGCAAGGGTTGCCTCTGGTTTCTTCCTCTTCTATCCTAGTCCCAGAAGGGTACCTACCAGATATCAGCCTGAGCTCTCCTTTATGAGGTGTCTCTTTGGGTATATGGGGGTTGGGGAGTTGCTTGAGGAGACAGTCTGTCCCTTATAGGAGCTCAAGTGCTGTGCTTGGAGCTCTGCTGTTCCATGCAGTGCTGCTGGGCAGGTACCTTTAAGTCTGCTACAGCGGACCTTATAACTGCCTCTTTTCCCAGGTGCTCTGTCCTAGGAAGATTGGCTTTATAAGTTCCTTTCGTACTGCTGCCTTTTTTCGTAGATGCCCTGCCCTGCATGGAGTAGTCTAGTAACAGTCTTCCAGCAGAGGTGTTGCTGAGCTGCCGCAGGCTCTGCCCAGCTCCTGTGTGAACTGCCTTGGTAGTGGCAGACTGCCTTGGTAGTGGGGACACCCTTCCCCACACTGAGCTGGACTGTCCTGGGTCCAGCTGCGCTTCCTGAGAAACTCTCAATCCAGAGCATTTCAGATTGCTTGTTTTGTGGGGTGGTACCCGCCAAGCCAGATCACCTTGCTCCCTTTCTGAGCCCTCTCCCTTTCAGTTGAATGGGTGGCTCTGTCTCCCAGGTGATCCAGGTGCCCGTCGAAACTGCCACCCATACTTGTGTGAGTTTCTGTGCACTGGCATGGCACCGGCTGAAACTACCGCACTGGAAATTCTTGGTGTGTTTTGGCCTGGGAATCTCCTGATCTGGAGGCAGTGAAAACTTGTTTGGAAATGCAGTGAGCACTCACCCTCTGTGCTGTTCTCGCTGGGAACTGCACTCTGGAGCTGTTCCTATTTGGCCATCTTGGATCTTTCCTTCTGGGCAGGTACTTTTAAGTCTGCTGCAGTGTAACTCATAACTGCCTCTTTTCCCCAGTGCTCTGTCCTAGGAAGGTTGGCTTTATTTATACATTCCTGTCATGCTGCTACCCTTCCCCACACTGAGCTGTACCATCCTGTGTCCAGTTGTGCTTGCTGTGAAACTCTCAATCCAGAGTATCTCAGATTGCTTGTTTTGTGGGGGTGTTACCTGCTGAGCCAGATCATCTGGCTCCCTGTCTCTGCCCCCTCCCTTTCAGTTGAATGGGCAGCTGTGTCTCCCAGGTGTTCCAGGCACCAGTTGAAACTGCCACCCAGATTTGTGTGAGTTTCTGTGCACCAACCTGGCACAGGCTGAAACCACCATGCTGAAAAGTTGTGGTGCTTTTCATCCTCGGAATCTCTTGGTCTGTGGGCAGTGAACATTTGTTTGGAAATGCACTGGACACTCACCCTCTGCATTGTTCTTGCTGGGAACTGCACTCTGGAGCTGTTCCTATTCAGCCATCTTGGATCCTCCGCCACCGAGCAGGATTATTTTCTTTATTTCTTTTATAGAAAATTTGTTGTTAGTCTGTAGAAACACTACTGATTTTTGTATGTTGATTTTGTACCCTGCAACTGTATGGAATCTATTGACGAATTCTAATAATTTCTTTAATGGAATCTTCAGAGTTTTCTATATATAAAATTGTGTAATCAGTAAACAGCAACATTTTACTTCTTCCTTTCTAATTTGGATGCCTTTTATTTATTTTTTCTTGCCTTATTGCTAAGGCAAGAACTTATGATAGCTGTTCAATATAAGTGGAGGGAATGGGCATCCTTGTCTTGATCCAGACCTTAAAGAAAAAGCTTTTAACTTTGCCCTGTTCAGTATGATGTTATCTGTGGGTTTATTGTATATGGCCTTTATTGTGTTGAGGTTCATTTCTCCTATACCTCATTCATTGAGAGTTTTTATCATGAAGCGTTGCAGAATTTTTTCACATGCTTTTTCTGCATCTAATGAGATGATAATATCACTTTTTTCTTTCATTCTTTTAGCGTGGTGTAACATATTTATTGATTTTTGAATATTGAACAATCCTTGTATAACCGTCCAGGGATAAATCCCATTTCATCATGGTGAATGATCCTGTTAACGTGTTGTTGAATTTTGTTTACTAGCATTTTATTGAATATTTGTGCACCTACATTTATCAATGATATTGTCCTGTAGTTTTCTTTTCTTGTCATGTCTGTCTGGCTTTGGTATCAGGGTAATGCTGATCTTGTAAAAAAAGATTTTGAAGTGTGACTTTCTCTTTGATATTTTGAAAGTTTGTGGAGAATTGATATTAGTTCTTCTTTAAACGTTTTTTAGAATTTAGCTCTGATGCCGTCAGGTCCTGGGCTTCTCTTTAGTTGAAAAATTTTTGTTATTGATTAAATCTCTTCACTTGTTATTGGTCTGGTATGTGTCTAGGACTTTATTCATTTCTTGTAGGTTATCAATTTTTGGCAGATAATTATTTACAATAGCATCTTATGATCCTTTGCATTTATGTGGTATCAATTTTAATGTCTCCTCTTTCACTTATTAGAACTGATAAACAAATTCAGTAAAGTTTCAGGATACAAAAATCAACATACACATTTAGTAGCATTTCTATATGGCAACACTGAACAATCTGAAAAAGAAATGAAGAAAGTTATCACTTTTCTAATAACTGCAAATAAAATAATATAAATATAATACTTAGGAATTAACCAAAGAAGTGAAAGCCCTCTACAATAAAAACAATAAAACACTGATGAAAGAAATTGAAGAGGACCTGAAACAATGGAAATATATCCCATGTTTATGGATTGGAGGAATCAATATTGTTAACATGTCTATATTCCCCAAAGCAATCTACAGATTCAAAACAAACTTTGTCAAAACACTAATGACAATCTTCACAAAAAAAGAGAAGAAAAATTTAAAATTTATAGGGAACCACAAAAGACCCAGAATAGCCAAATCTATCCTAAGGGGAAAAAAAATACAGTAGGAATTACATTGCTTGACTTCCATTCATATTACAGAGCTATAGCAACAAAAATGGCATGGTACTGATATAAAAATAGAGACATAGACCAATGAAACAGAATAGAGAACCCAGAAGCAAACACATATCTACAGTGAATTCATTTTTGACAATGTTGCCAAGAACATAAATTGGGGAAAGGACAGTCTCTTTAAAAAATGGTTCTGGAAAAACTGAATATACCTAAGCAGAAGAATGAAACTAGACCCCTATATCTCTCCATATACAAAAACCAAATAAAAATAGATTAAGAACTTAAAAATAAATCTAAGACATCAAGCTATGAAGCTACTGAAAAAGCATTGGGGAAACTTTCCAGGACATTGGGTTAGGCAAATATTTCTCAAGTAATACTCCACAAGCACTGGAAATCAAAGCAAAAATGGTCAAATGAGATTGCATCAAGTTAAAAACTGTCTGCACAGAAAAGGAAATAATCGACAAAATAAACAGACAACCCACATAATGGTAGAAAATGTTTGCAAGCTATCCATTTGACAAGGGATTAATAACCGGAACATATAAGGAGCCAAACAACTCTATAGGAATAAATCAAATAATCTAATTTTAAAAATGGACAGAAAATATTAATAGACATTTCTCAAAATAATACATGCAAATGGCAAACAGGTATACAGAAAGGTGTTCAACATTACTCATTATCACAGAAATGCAAATCAAAACTACAATGAGATATCCTCTTACTCCAGTGAAATTGGCTTAGATCCAAAAGACAGGCAATAACAAATGCTGGTGAGGATGTGGAGAAAAGACAACACTTGTACGCTATTGCTGGAAATGTAAATTAATGCAACCACTATGGAGAAGAATTTCGAAGTTCTTCACAAAACTAAAAACAGAGCTACCATATGATCCAGCAATCCCAGTACTAGATATATATCCAAAAGAAAGGAAATCAGTATATCAAAGATATATCTGCACTCCCATGTTTATTGAAGCACTATTAACAGTTGTCGAGATTTGAAAGCAAACTAAATGTCTGTTGACAGATGAATGGGTAATAAATGTGGTACCTATATCCAATTGAGTAAAATTCAGCCATAAAAAAGAATGAGATCCTGTCATTTGTTAAGTGAGATGTCAGTTTTTTTTAAGTGAAATAAGCCAGTCAAAGGAAAGACAAGCTTCACATGTTCACACATATTTGTTGGAGCTAAAATTTAAAATAATTATACTGATGAACATAGAGAGTAGAAAGATAGTTACCAGAGGCTGAGAAATGTAGTGAATCGGGAAAAGAGGACATGGTTATCAAGTACGAAAAGTATTTAGAAAGTATGAGTAATATCTAGTATTTGCTAGCATAACAGGCTATCGTCAAAAATAATTTACCTGTAAATTTTTAAATAATTAAATGTATAATTGGATGGTTTGTAACACAAAAGATAAATGCTTGAGGTGATGGATACTCCATTCACCCTGATATGATTAATACACAATACACACCTGTATCAAAATGTCTCATGTAATCCATAAAGATATACACTTACTATGTACCCCAAAAATAAAAAATAAAAAATTAATTTTAAAAAGCCCAGATGAAGACAATACAGGAAAATGTCAGACCAGTATTTTTCATGAACATAGACCTGAAAATATTCAACAAAATATTGGTGAGTTGAATCCAGCAACATAAAAATGATTTATGATGACAGGATCAAATCCACACATATCAATATTAACCTTGAACGTAAATGGGCTCAACGCCCTAATTAAAAGGCACAGAGGGGCAAGCTGGTTAAGGAAGCAAGACCGAATGGTACACTGTCTTCAAGAGACCCATCTCTCTTGCAATGACAAACATTGGCTCAAAAGGAATGGAGAAAAATCTACCAAGCAAATGGAAAATAGAAAAATCGGGGGTTTCAATTCTCATTTCAGATAGGACAGACTTTAAACCAACAAAGATAAAAAACGACAAAGAATGGTATTACATAATGGTGAAGGTCTTCTTCAACTAGAAGACCTAACTATCCTAAATATACATGTACACAAAACAGAAGCACTCAGATTTATAAAGCAAGTTCTTAGAAACCTTCAAGGAGACATAGAGTCCCACACAATAATAGTGGGAGGGTTCAACACTCCACTGACAACATTAGATCATCAAGGCAGAAAGTTAACAAAGATATTCAGGACCTGAACTCAACACTGGAGCAAATGGATCTGATAGACATCTATAGGACTCTCTACCCCAAAACAAAAGAATATACATTCTTCTCATCTACACATGGCACATGCTCTAAAATTGACCACACAATCAGACATAAAATAAACCTCAGCAAATGCAAAAGAACAAAAATCATAGCAACCATTCTTTCAGACCACAGTGCAATAAAAATAGATTTCAAGACTAAAAAAATTGCTCAAAACCATATAATTACATGGAAACTAAACAACCTGCTCTGGAATGTCTTTTGGGTAAATAATAAAATTAAGGAAGAAATCAAGACATTCTTTGAAACTAATGAGAAGAAAGATACAATATACCAGAATCTCTGGAATGCAGCTAACACACTGTTAAGAGCAAAATTTATAGTACTAAATAGCCACATGAAAAGGTCAGAAAGATCTCAAATTAACAACCTAACATCACAATGAAAAGAACTAGAGAAGAAAGAGAAAAACCAACCCCAAAGTGAGCAGAAGACAAGAAATAAACAAAGTAAGAGCTGAACTGAAGGAGATTGAGACACAAAGTAAACATTAGAAAGATCAATAAATTCAGAAGCTGAGTAGTTTTTCAAAACAATTGTAATACAGACTACTAACTAATAATACAGCAAAAAAGACAGAAGAACCAAATAAACACAATCAGGAATGACAAAGGAGATGTAACCATTAACCCTATAGAAATACAAGTAACTGTTGGACACTATTATGAACACATCTGTGCACAGTAACTAGAAAATCTAAGAAAAACTGATAAATTCCTGGACACATACACCATTCCAAGACTGAACCAGGAAGAAATTGAATCACTGAACAAACCAATAATGAACTCGGAAATTTAATCAGTAATAAGTAGCCTACCAACCAATAAAAGCCCTGGACCAGATTGATTCACAGCCAAATTCTACCAAATATACTAAGAGGTGATATCATTTCTTCTGAAACTGTTCCAAAAAATCAAGGAGGAGCAACTTCTCCCTAACTCATTCTATAAGTTATCACCCTGATAGCAAAACTTTGCTAAAACACAACAGAAAAAGAAAACTTCAGGCCAATATCCTTGACAAATATTGATGAAAAATCCTCAACAAAATACTAGCAAACTGCATCCAGCATCACATCAGAAACTCATCCCCTACAATCAAGTAGCCTTTATCCCTGGGATGCAAGGTTGGTTTAACACAGGCAAATCAATAAATGTGATTCCACACATAAACAGAACTAAAGACAAAAATCATGAGATCATCTTAGCAGATGCAGAAAAGGCTTTCAATAAAATTTAACACCTCTTCATGTCAAAAACTCTCAAAAATCTAGATATTCAAGAAACATACTTCAAAAAATTAAGAGCCATCCATGACAAACCCATAGCCAATGTTGTACTGAATGGGCAAAAGCTGGAAGTATTTCACTTAAACACTGGCAGAAGACAAGGTTACCCTCTTTTACCATTCCTATTCAAAATAGTATGTAAAGTCCTGGCCAGAGAAATCAGGCAAGAGAAAGGAATAAAACACATCCAGAGACAGGGAGAGGAAGTTGAAGTATCCCTGTTTGCAGATAACATGATTCTATATCAAGAAAACCCCATAGTCTCAGTCTAAAAGCTCCTTAAGATGATAAGCAACTTCAGCAAAGTAGCAGGATACAAAATCAATGTATGAAAATCACTAGCATTCTTATACGCCAAGAACAGCAAAGCCAAGATCCAAATCAAGAATGCCATCCCATTCACAACAGACATAAAAAAAGAATAAAATGCCTAGAAATTCATCTGACCAGGGAGGTGTAAGAACTATACAACGAGAATTATAAAGATGCAACTCAAATATATCAGAGATGGGACAAACAAATGGAAAAACATTCCATACTCATGAATAGGATGGATCAATATTCTTAAAAAGTCCATGCTATCCAAAGCAATTTACAGATTTAATGCTATTCTTATAAAATTTCCAATGGCATTCTTCACAGAATTAGAAAAACTATTTTGAAATTCACATGAAAACAAAAAGGAGGCCAAATAGCCAAGGCAATCCTGAGCAAAAACAACAAAGTCGGAGACCTCATGCTACCTAACTTCAAACTATACTTCAGGGCTACAGTAACCAAAACACCATGGTATTGGTACAAAAACAGGCACATAAACCAGTGAAACAGAACGGAGAGCCCAGAAAGGAGGTGGCACACATAAAACCATAGATATTTGACAAATCTGACAAAAACAAGCAATGGGGAAATTATTCTGTATTTAGCAAATGATGCTGGAAGAGCTGGCTAGCCATATGCAGAAAAATGAAACTATTCTTCTTCCTTACACCATATACAAAACAACTCAAGATGGATTAAAGAGTTAAATGTAAAGCCCAAAACCATAAAAACCATAGAAAAAAACCTAGGCAATACTACTTATGACATAAGCATGGACAAAGTTTCATGACAAAGATACCAAAAGCAATTGCAACAAAAGCAAAAATTGACAAATGGGACCTAATTAAACTAAAGAGCTTCTGCACAGCCAAATAAACTATTATCACAGTGAATAAACAACCTACAGAATGGGAGAAAATTGTTTTTCAGTCTATCCTTTTGACAAAGGTCTAATATTAAGAGTCTATAAGGAACTTAAGCAAATTTACAAGAAACAAACAATCCAATTAAAAAGTGGCCAGGCCGGGTGCGGTGGCTCACGCCTGTAATCCCAGCACTTTGGGAGGCCAAGGCGGGCGGATCACGACGTCAAGAGATCGAGACTATCCTGGTCAACATGGTGAAACCCCATCTCTACTAAAAATACAAAAAAATTAGCTGGGCATGGTGGCATGCGCCTGTAGTCCCAGCTACTTGGGAGGCTGAGGCAGGAGAATTGCTTGAACCCGGGCGGCGGAGGTTGCAGTGAGCCGAGGTCGCGCCACTGCACTCCAGCCTGGCGCCTGGTGACGGAGTGAGACTCTGTCTCAAAAAAAAAAAAAAAAAAAAAAAAAAGTGGCCAAAGGACATGAACGGACACATGAAAAAAATGTGAACATAACTAATTATTAGAGAAATGCAAATCAAAACCACAGTGGGATACCATCTCACACCAGTCAGAATGGCTATTATTGAACAGTCAAAAAATAACAGATGCTGACAAGGTTGCAGATACAAAGGAACAGTTTTACACTGCTGGTGGGAATTTAAATTATTTCAACCATTGTGGAAGAGAGTGTGACAATTTCTCAAAGGTTTAGAGGCAGAAATACCATTTGACCCAGAAATCCCATTACTGGGTATATACCCAAAAGAATATAAATCACTCTACCATGAAGATACGTGAACATGTATGTTCATTGCAGCATATTCACAATAGTCAAGATGGGCATTTAGGAATCAATGTGGTACATATACAACATGGAATAGTATGTGGCAATAAAAAGGAATGAGATGTCCTTTGCAGGGACATGGATGGAGCTGGAAGCCATTATCTTCAGCAAACTAACACAGGATACGAAACCAAACACCACATGTTCTCATTTATAAGTGGGAGCTGAATGATGAGAACACATGGACACACGTGGGAAACAACACACACTGGGGCCTGTCGAAGGCGGGTGTGGAGGAGGGAGAGCATCAGGAAAAATAGCTAATGGAGGCTGGGTTTAATACCTAGGTGATGGGATGATCTGTGCAGCAAACCACCATGGCACACGTTTACTTATGTAACAAACCTGCACATCCTGCACATGTATCTCTGAACTAAAATAAAATTTGAAGAAAAAAAAAAGGAAAAATGTCAAAAATAGATGTTGGAGAGGTTGCAGAGAGAAGAAAATGCTTAGATACTGTTTGTGGAAATGCAACCTTTGTGGAAAGCAGTGTGGCAATTCCTCAAAGACCTAAAGACAGAACTACCATTGTATCCAGCATTCCAATTACTGGGTATATACCTAAAGAAATATAATTATTTCTGTCATAAAGACACCTGCTGACGTATGTTCACTGCAACAGTATTCAAAATAACGAAGACATAGAATCAACCTAAATGCTCCTCAATGAAATACTTGGATAAAGGAAATACGGTACATATACACTATAGAACACTATGCAGCCATAAAGAAGAATAAGATCATGTCTTTTGTAGGAACATGGACTGAGCTAGAGAGCATTATCTTTAGCAAACTAACAGAAACAGGAAACCAAATACTGCATGCTCTCACTTATAATTCTGAGCTAAATGATGTGAACACATAGACACAAAGAGAGGAACAACAGACACTCAGGCCTACCAGAGGTTGGAGGGTGGAAGGAGGGAGAGGAGCAGGAAAAATAACTATTTCGTACTAGGCTTACTATCTGGGTGATGAAATAATCTATACGTCAAACCCCTGTGATACAAGTTTACTTATGTAGCAAGCCTGCACATGCACCTCTGAACCTAAAATAAAAGCAAAAAAAAAAAAAAAAAAAAAAAAAAAAAAAAAAAAAAAAAAAAAAAAAAAAAAAAAAAAAAAAAAAAAAAAAAAAAAAAAAAAAAAAAAAAAAAAAGAATACACTTAATGCCATTGAAGTGTACACTTAAAAATGGTTAAAATAGTAAATTTTGTTATTTATATTTTACCACAATAAAAATTTGATCAAAGCAAACAAAAAAGAGAAATGTTTAATGCACCATGACCACAGGAGGCTTATCCTAGTAATTCAAGGCTGATTCCATATTAGAAGTCAATCAATGCAACCCACCATATTAACAAACAGAAGAAAAATTGCATAATAATATCAATGGATTCGTAAAAGCATTTAACAAAATTCAACATCTATTCATTAAGAAAAACTCAGAAAACTAAGAATAGAAGAGAACATTTTTAACCTGACAGAGGACATCTACAAACTCCCTGTAGTGGGCATCATATTTAATGATGAAAAACTAAATGCTGCCTCCTTAAATTTCAGGACAAGTCAATGATCTTCATTATCACCACTCCTATTCAACAATTGTAGAAGTCCTGTACAATGCAACAAGGCAAGAGCATGAAAGGCATAAAGTCTGGAAAGAAAGAACTGAAACAGGCTCTATTTAGAGAAAATACGATTTTGTATGCAGAAAATCCCAAGGGATCTACAAAGAAATGCCTAGAACTAAGAAGCAAATTGAGTGCAGCCACAAGTTATTAGGTCAATTTACAAAATTAGTTGTATATCTGTATACTAGCAACACACAATGGGAGAGAAGAAAATTTTAAGGTAAATAAAATTTAGAATAGCCCAGAAAAAAACAGCATATGAATCTTACAAAATGTTTGCAGTATCTGTTGCTCAAAATGACAAAATGCTGATGGAATAAATATAATCAGATAAAAATTCTTTGATTTTCTTTATTTAGACTTATTAGATCAAAAAACATCTAAATAAAGAGAAACAATGTGTTCATGGGTTGGAAGATTCAATACAGTTAAGGTTCAATTCTCTAAAATTAATCTATACATGACACAATTCTGATGAACATCCTGGTAAGATTTTTGTATATATAGATAAGCATATTCTAAAATTTAAACAAAACGATAAAGAAACTAGAATCACCAAATCTTGAAAAAAAACAAAAGTTGGAGAACTTACACTACTTGACTCTAAGACTTACAGTAAAGCTATAGTAATCGAGCTAAGATAGTGTTGGTGAATGGATAAACACATGGAACATGGACCAGGATAGAGATCACAGATATAGATTCACAAATTACTGCCAACTGATTTTTGACAAAATTACAAGAACAATTCAATGAAGGAAAGTTAACCTTTTAAAACAAATGGTGTTAGAGCAATTGTTTACACCCATAACAAAAAAAAATTTTAAAGGAAACTTGACATAAATCCCACATCTTATACAAAAATTAACACAAAACGGATCACATATTTAAATATAAAATATAAAACTTTAAAAATTTGAGAATAAAACTCAGGAGAAAAATCTTTGGGACCTAGTGCTTTGTGAAGAGGTCTTAGACAAGACATCAAAAGCATAATTCATTAAAACAATATATATTGAACTTTGTCAAAATCAAACTTCTACTCTTCAAAAGATCCTGTGAAGACATTGAAAAGAAGCTGTATACTGAAAGAAAACATTTGCAAACCCACCTACCTGACAAAGAACAAGTGTCTAGAATAAAGAATGTTAAAAGTTCAACAACAACAATAAAAAAGATCCAGTTAGAAAATGGGCAAAAGACATGCACAGACATTTCACAAAAAGGAATATACAGATGTTAAATAGGCACATGAAAAGAAGTTCAACATCATTAGCTATTAGGAAAATGCAAATTGAGACCACAATGAGACACTATGACACGTTTACTAGAATGTCTGGAATCAAAACAAAACCTTGACAACACAAAATGCTGGTGAGGATGTGGAACACCTGGAATCCTCATACATTGATGGTGGGATTTGATTTTATTTTATTCTTTAACTTTTATTTCAGGTTGAGGAAAAAAATAAAATAAGATGTGCAGGATGTACAGGTTTCTTACACAGGCAAATGTGTGCTGTGGTGATTTGCTGCACAGATCATTCCATCAATTTTAGCTACTTTGAAGAACAGTTTGAAGTTACAAGGTTAAACTCAGGTTACCATATGACCCAGCCATTCTAATCCTGGTTATATAGGTAGGCAAGAGAAATGGAAACATTTGCTTAAACAAAAATTTGTACATAAATGTTCATAGCAGCAGTATTTATAATAGCCAAAAAGTGAACACAAACTAAATGTCCTTCAATGGATGAATAGATAAATATAGTATATGCATACAATGGAATATTATTCAGCAATAAACAGGATACACGACTGATTCACACAACAATATGGATGAATCTCAAAGACATTATGCTCAGTGAAATAAGCTAGTCTTAGGAGGTTACATACTGTATGGTTTCATTTACATGGCATTCTTGAAAAGAAAACTAGAGTGATGAAGAACAGATCAATGGTGGTTGCCAGGGACTAGAGGTGGGGAGGGTATGCCTACAAAGGGGCAGCATGAGAGAGCTTCTTCTAGGTTCTTACTAGCTTTTGTCTACATTATTGTTTCAGTCTTCCAAGTGATCACTCAACCTCCAATTTTTCCTTCTCCGATTTATTCTCAATTCTGTCGCTACAGTGAATGCTTTCAAACTTATATCCAACCATATTCATCTCCCTCAGAACCAATTCCAATAGCTATCAATTTCCTTCCTTGTGTAGTCCTAATTCTTTGATTGGTTTACTGCATCCTTTCTGAGCTGACTACTGTCAGCCTCTCCAGCTCCATCTCTTTTCACTCTCTCATTCATAACCTCCTCTGCAGACTGAGATTACAGTTCTTTTAGGGTCCGATGTTCTCCCTCACCTCTGTGTTACTCCATTCACATGGATTGCCTATCTATTCTCCTGCATCTAGCTAACTAACACCCTTCACTACTTGGCTGAGGCAACGTCTCCTCTAGAATGCATTCCCTGACCATCTCTTAGCTATTGTGACTGTGCCTCCTTTGTGTTTCTTTAGCACCTGTGTTTACTTCTATAACTCCACTGCATGACAATTATTTTGAGGCCTATTTCCCCACAAATCTAGTGGCATTTCCCTGTTAATGGAAGTATTAGGGAGACCCTTAAGCAGGCAGACCTTTTCTGTGGTTAGCTGTGTCTTGCTCTTGACCCCTTGCACTTCTTAGGCCCTGGCTTTCAGCCACCTGTTCATGGTTTTAATTTAGAGGATGGTGTTTTCAAACTCAAACACCTGATATCCAGAAAGATAGTAAAGGAATGAATGGATTTGAAAATTGCCTGATTTGCATCCATTCTGAGGTGGAAAGACTTCAGAAAGTCTTTTCCTGTGGCCAAGCAGCTGGGCATCAGACTCTAAGACTTTGACAGGTATGAGCAGGGTTGTCCATCTGTTTCTTAATTGGGTGCAGGGCATCCTATTATGGATTCTTTGGTGTTTGGTTGCTGTGCATTTTCTGGTACTTATTTTCTCTCAAGACCTGTCTTTGTATCTGTATCAGTGCATAATTATATATATATATATACACACACACATACACACACATATATATAATGTTCCTGCTGCTTTGGGGATAGTCAGGCACCAGATGCTGCTCAGGAAGCAACATTCATGGTTAGTGCCTGGCTCAGTTGGGAAGACGGAATTGCTGCAAGTCACTCACCAAGGGCAGGAAATCAGCCTTATGCTGAAAGACAAATCATGAGTGGTCTCTCTCAGACATACACACCAGAAAAGAGGCTGAGAGATTCAGACTAAAGAATATGGTCCTAGCTTATGACTTACTAACTATTAGAAGTCTTATCTCCTTCCCGGGCTTCAACTTCCCATCTGAGTCATGGAAGGATTTGAATGAGGTGGTTTCTAAGGCCCCCATGAGCCTTAAGCTTCTTGAAATAATAGAGTAAGGAGGTGGTGAGGAGTAAGACTCATCAGGGGTAGTATGAGGAGAAACACTCAGATTCAGTAGGTATATGGAGGAGCTGGGAATCCATATTTTAAAAGGTTCCCTAAATAATCTGATACAGCTAGCTAATGGGAAATTGGTTTTGGTGGCCCCAGTGAAGATGAGCCTTTCATTTTCCTTCCCTCCCCCTTCCTCCCTCCCTCCTTCCCTCCCTCCCTCCCTCCCTTCTTCCTTCCTTCCTTCCTTCTTTCCTTCCTTCCTTCCTTCCTTTTTTCCCTGAGTACTCCTAGCTTTGTTCAGTTCACCACCTTCAACACAGTCATATGTATCCAGAGAACTTCCTGGGCCTATGATTCAATGACGGGTCCAGGAACTGTGATCTGGGCTTTCCTCTCTTGAGAAAGAGAAAAAAGAATCATTCTTTTCACATGTGTTTTCTACCTATGTGAGTGTCTCCTAGACCTCTAATCTGAACCTGCTTTCTCCAGACCCATTATATTTCCAAAATCCTAGCTGCCATTGCCACCTGGCTTCCTACAGATTCTGTAATTCATTATGTCCAAGACAGAACTCGTTATCCTCTGCTACTCTGTACCTCCACCTCTGAGATAGAGCGAATCCTCCTCTTGTACTCCATGTCTAGTTGAATGGCACCACGACTACTTCCAGTTCCTCAAAGTAGACTTCTACCTCTTCCTTCCCATCTTCATTAGTCATTTTAAGTTTACACTTAGAACAGAAGTCAACAAATGTGATTGGGAGATTTCACATAAAAATAGGATTTCCCCATTCCGGCAGGGTATTTATTGACTAGAACGAGTATCAACTCTCTTTTGGCAAAGTTTATATTTCAATTGTCACAGTCCCCAGCACTCCCCGTAGTATTGCATCTAGCCCATTTTACTCATTTATGTTGTCTGCCTTGTTTCTGTGGGCATACGCATTAGTAATCATAGGTTGATATTGTCTTTTAGTCTCTATCCTTGCTGCTGCTACCACCCAAGTTCATTCTCAGATTTAATCAATGACACTCTTTGATTTTTGCTTTCGTACTTTAAAATCATAGACAACTTACTGGTCTCTTAGCCAGCAGGTAAAATCCATTCTCTTTGGCATGACCAAGGGAAGCCCTTTCAGATCTACCTGTTCATTTTCCACCATTTTCTCTCCTTAGGCTCGTCCCAGCCACACCACTCTTTTTGCCATATCCTCTAACCACACATTTTCTCACTTTCGGACATTGTTCTCTTTCTTGAAGCCCTTCAGTTTCTCCATCTAGAGAACCCTTTCTCAATTGTTAAGGTCAAACTATATGCCACTTCTGTGAAACATTCCCTGAGTCCGTTACCAGCTAGCTCCCCTTCTTGTGCACTGCACCTCAGGTATCCCGTTAATTACTCCACATATGGCAACAAGTTTATGAGAAAAAGATACTTTTTTTTCTTTCTTTCTTTCTTTCTTTTTTTTTTTTTTTTTTTACTAGATTGGTAGCTTTTAGAGGGGACTGCTCTCCTTAGCCCAATGCTCAGGGAGTATTTATTGAGTGACTTTCATCACTGCTTTCTATGAAAAGATTTCTGTTATCTTGAAAATCACAAGTTGGGTGGTAGAAAAGAGAGGACCTCCAGTGGCCTTGGATGCATATCTTTCTTTCTCTGAAGGGCTGATATGTGGGAGGGGGAGGATCATCTGGATGATTTCCAGAGAGAAAAACCCAGGACAGGTTATAGGGAGGAAAGTTGCAGTCCTATCTAATGAAGATTTGTCTATTAAGACAAGCTGTCCAACAAAGGACCAGCAGACATCAGGGCCTGAGTGACCACTTGCCGAGATGCTGTGGGGGAAATTCTGGACCCTTTTATCATGGAATGAGAGGTTTATCTTCAGCTTTCAGAATTTTCCAATAGTTATGGGGCAGGTGGAGGAAAAACATCATTTTGGGCAGGGTTAGACGTTGCGCAGAGGTTGTCTAAGATCCCTTCTGACCCTACAAGTCTATATTTTTCTAGGCTTCCATTTCTTCACCTGTATCTTGCGGAGAAAAGTTCCTGTCCCTCTCTAGCTCATGACTGTTATGAGAAAAAAGCAAGGGCAGCTATAAAAGTGCTAGAACTAGTTGGTCACATTTGTGATTTAGTTTATCATCTTTGGTAAATATTAAGTCTGTTTTGCACGTGGTATTTTCCCAATTACAAGTTTTCTGTGGGCAGAAACCACAATTTTAACATTTCATTTAAACTTTCCTCTTGCTTGTTCATTCAACAAATATATATTGTGTGCCCACTATATTCCAGACTTTGGGGATACAGCAGTCCCTGCCCTCCCAGTGCCTCCAAACCATGCCTCCCCTAGTACCTATGTTGCACCATATGGGACATAGAAAACCTGTGGACTGCTGGGGATTGGGCTGGTATTACATTAGTCTCTGGCCCTAGCACCCCAAGCAGTGCCTGGCACATGGTAGATGTTTGGTAAGTCTGTTGAGTAAAGGGACCCTAAAAAGTCAAGGTATGTTGTACTACACAAACTATTATTAATTTGGAATGAAGCTCATTTGAATCGTGGAATTTGGGAGAACTATATGCTGTTTGCTGTTAGCACATACAATACCATGAATTATCTACTAGCATAGTGTGGGCTTGCCTTAATGAATACAGGCTCTTTGGAACGTTAAATATTTTCAAATGTGTGTGGATCTGGTGGATACAAAACTTAAAGCCATGGTAGTGTTTTTCTTTTTAATTTTAGCAGCTATAACAGGAAAGATATTTTTTCTTAAGCGGGTTACCAGTTTACTTGCAATCAACTCAACAAATCTTTTGCACATAGATGCAGCCAATCCATTTCCGTTAGTGTCCAGTTAATAAGGCTTAACTAAACATGTAAAGTCACTGTTGAGAGACTGTACAGAATGGCGTTAAGGACATGGCTGAGAGAGTTACATTGCTTGGTTCTGAGTCCCAGATTTACCACTTGCTAAGTGGGTGACCTTGACCAAGTCACTTAACCTCTCTGTGTCTAAGTTTTCTCATCTGTAAAATGAGGGATAATAATCATGATGACAGCACCTTCCTTCTAGGATCATCGCGAGGATTAAATGAGCTACTGTCTGTTAAGTACTTAATGCAGTGTCTGGCACAAAGTAAGCTCCTCATAAGTGGGGTTTTACTGATGCTATTATTGTCACACATGGCCATTGTGACTGTGTTGTCTGTTGAGGGGCCATGCAGCTAGGTGGCGATTATCACTCCAGAAGGAAGGAACAGTAAAATCTTTCTGAGAAAATGCCAACTTCTGGCATAAACAGGAACCTGACACTCTCTGAATAGGGTTAATTCTGGCAACAGGATGAAGCCAAGCTGATGGTATGAAATTTATTCCAGATACTTTCCAGGTGCCAGTTTCTGTGCTATCTTTCATCTGTAACCCTTCCTAATGTTGTAACACTTCTAGGCTGTAACACTCCCCTGCACTTAGGTGCAGGATTTGGCAAGAACAGCTTGGCCAGGGAGTTTTGCATAGTGTGCTTGCTGCACCCGTCTTAAAGGAATAATTGATGAGGCTGAGTGAGAGATCAAAAGACAGTTCTCTTGCCTGCCTGAAGGGCATGGTGTCCCTTCTGCCCAATTATTTCAGGTCAAGGAATGTCGGTCTGGGCTTGGTGATAGGCCAGGTGCCTTAAGATTACTGAAAACAGTATCCTGTGGGTTTCCAATCAGAAGTGCTAAGGTAAACCATTTTGAGCTGAAATACAGGATAAGCCAAAGGAAAAGTGAGAAGCAAGAAGTTTTGGGCCTGAGGAGAACAGTGGGAAGAGGTTCCTTTTAGAGCAGGTGATTGGAAAGGAATGCCTTAGAGGTACCTAAGGAGCAGGGCATGTCTCCAATTTTTAGAGATGTAGCCTGTCTTGAAAACCTCTGGTTTCTCTATATGCCTCTGAAGACTAATGTTATGTGCCTAGCAGTCCTTTGAATAAGTAAAATAAGTAAAAAAGTCTCTGGAAGTGGTCATTGTCAATTACTGATCTCTTACTAGGAATTAACTTACCAGATCAAAGAGCTAGGAAACAGAGTCCTGTGGAAATGGGAAACAGGCCAGGTCAGATATGAAGTGGAAAGACAAGAGAAAGCACTGATAACACATGGAATTTTCCGAAGAAGGTAAGCCTGAGTGGGGTGCCACAGTGGGTGTAGGTCTTTGGAACCCTGTGAGGAAGTGGCTATCTTAAAGCAGAAGATTACAGAAAATGAATGTCAGAAGGCATGGAACATCAATAACAGCAACAGCTAAGATTTTCTGACTGCTTCATCATGTCCTTTAGACTCATAATCACATTATGAAATAAGTATTATTGTGTTTTCCATTTTACGGATTTAGAGAGGGGTTTAGAGAGGCAAAGCCAAAGCAAGTTGTCCAAGAATATATAATAAGCAGAAGAATCCACTTGCAAACGTAAGACTAGTTGATTTCAGGGCCCAAGTTCTTCACCACTATTCTGCCACCTGTTCGCTGAACCTAAATTCCTGCTCATCTTTCAGTGCACTCTCAGATTCCACCCTCTCTCTGAAGAAACATAGCTAGCTCCCCTTTGACACTCTTCTGTTTATCTTGTCAACTTCTATAACATTTCTAGGCTGCACCATAATACTTAGTACTAACAAGTTGCTGTCATGTTTGGTCGATGGTGTGTGTGTGTATGTGTGAGAGAGATAGAGAGAGAGAGAGTGCCACAGACTATGGGAATCTTGAGGGCAAGGGGCTGTGCTTTTCCCCTTACCCACAGTATAACCTAGTCTGGCCTGGGCAGTGAGGGGTAACCCATGAACAGAACCCTACTATTTTAGACAAGGTGGTCAGGGAAGGACTCTCTGAGTGTATAATGCGTGCCCAGAGACCTAAGTGAAGAGCAGAAATGAGTCATGTACCTGCTCTTCTGCACATGTTGCTCTCAATACACAAGTCTAAAAATAACTACATGGGCTGAGAGGTCACTTTTCATTAGATTTTCTTCCCAAGCTCAGGGTTTTTGAACTCTGGATTTGGTGGAACCTCCTTAGAAGTCCCTTAGGATTCCCATGCGTATCTCATCTGGCACCTCTGTTCTGAATTTATTCGTTTATGCTCTGATGCAGGATTACATTTAAATGTAAATGTTGAGGCTGGCTACACCTGTCTGCACTTCTTCTATCTTCCTGTCCACTCAGGGCCTCAAAATATCTCCTGACTCTTCTCCTGCTTCCACCTTCCCCGATAGATTCACCCAGTGCCTAGAGTGCCTGTCCCAAAGGAAATGTCAGACTTGGTCCCCACCTTTCTAGAAACATACTTCTGTTCTTTTCCCACTGCTGTCAGGATAAAGGCTAAGCTCTTCATCGGGGCTTATGAGGACTCTTCTGGCTGGACGTGCCACTCTGGCCCAGGCCTAGCTCACGAGCCATACTGACAGAGCCGTAGTTCTCCAAATGCACCACATCATTTGGGGATTCTACACACGTTTGCAGTCACTGCAGTCTCACACCATCCCTTGTACTTTGCCCATTAATACCATGCTCAGTGTTATCTTCTCTCTGTTAGGCATTCCCCAACCCCAGCCTTAGCAGCAATCTTGGTCCCTCACTTCTTTTGCTACTACTTTACCTTGCAAAAACTTGTATTAGTAAAATTTTCTCACTAAATTATAATGTATTAGTTTTTTCTATATCTGCCTTCCTCTCTACATGGAACTCTGAAAGTCTGGGGGACTTCGAATCCTCAGAACCTAGAAAAGTGCCTGACATCTAATGGGTATGCAGCAATAGCAGCCAACATTTACTTTCTGGTATGTGTTATATCTTTCAAATGCTGTAAACAGACTAACTCATTTAATTTTCAAAACATCCACATGACACAGATATTATTATCATCTCAAATTGTACATGAGAAAACTGAGGCACAGAGAGATTAAGTTACTTGCCTACTATCACTCAGTCAGAAGTTAGGATTCAAACACAGCAATTTTGTCACCGGAGCTATTTCTTAACCCCTTAACCTATCTGGGACAAGCATCAGATTGGCAGAAAGGTGTGCAAATGGATGTATGGATGGGTGGATAGATAGGTAGGTGGTTCAGAGAATAGAGGATGGGTGGTCAGGTGAATGGGTGGAATCCCAAAGAGATTGAGGAAACTGAGGCTTAGAAAGGATAAATAAACTGTTAAGTGCTATATAAGTAATATTAATTCTACCTGGAGCCAGTACTTAGATATTACAATTACCAAGGGAACTCCTTAATGTTTTTCTGATAAATAAAGTAAAAAATGTTATTTCAATAATCCTATGGTATCTCCTTGCTGGCAAGGCTCGGGGCAGGACTTGAGTTAACAACATTTTTACATTTCCATTCTCTTGAAATCCCCCAAAGCATGGATAGAGGAGATAGAGTGTTGGCCACAGCAATCATCACGGCAAGATTGTACAATCTCAAGGTGTGTTTTGGTAGACCTATTAGGGAGTTGTAACCTGCTACCAGCTTCTAATAATGTGGGAGAGAACCAGGAAAAAACACGGAAAGATGATAGATTTATTTAGAATTCTCTCCTCATTTTTCCTCCGCATCAGATAATTGCCCTTTTATTGAATTTTTATTTAGTTGTATATGAGGAAACTCATTGCCAAGGCCTCCATTTTCCCACTCTGGAAAATAGAACTATTGTATTTTCAAATCTACTTCAAGGAGCATTGCAACAAAAACTTCCCCCTAGGGTGACAGTCCATGAAAGTCCTTCTGATTAAAAACACAGTATGGCAGAATAGGAATAGCCCCATGCTAAGCAACAATGTGCCCAGGGATCCAGCCTTGGCTTGGCCACTAAATGAACATATACTGAGGCAGTCCTTTTCCCTCTCTGGGCTTCAGTTTCCCTGTATGCGAAGTGCGGAGCAATGGTCTTTCATGTCTCTATAGAGATTTTCGGCTCTAACCCATAATGGCTTGGCTGATATGACTCATGGGGTGTTCAGCCTGTTACCAGCACCTATTATCACGGTCTAGGAGCATTTGGTGACTCAAATCTCCTGTTTAGAATTAGGCCAGCCCTTTTTATGCTTTTTTCAGCCATAAAGCCACTCTATGGAGGTCATTTTGCCCCTAGTAGAAGCTGAGGATGGGGTTTCCATGGAGATGAAGGAGGAAAGGAAATATTAAAAAGGCTGTCACCACTAGTGGCTTGGCGTCAGTTGTCTGACTTCAGGTGAAGCCTGAAGATAGCCTGTTTACTTCAAACTGGTAGAAATACAGGGATGTGAACCTGGCCTGTCATTTTCACATAGCTGCTCTGCAAACATGGGTGTCATCAACATCTTTCAGTCAACAAACATTTATGAAATGGAAGTACTTTCTATATATCTGGCACAGATCAAGATCCTAATAACACACAGACACACACACACAGCCTATATTCTAAAAATGCTTACAGTCTGTGAGGGAATAAGACAAAGACACAAATAATGAGAATATAAGGCAGAAAGCCATGACAAGGGAATTTAGTAGAGAGAGGTCTCTTGATAGGAAAGATTGGGTAGCCCTCAGATGAAGAAGACATTTGTGACCCCATGTGAAATAACTAAACTCCCAGACCTTGGGTTCAGCCAGACTTGGGTTCCAAAGCCAGCACTTCCACTGCTTAGCTATGCATCCTTACACAAGTTACTCAACCTTTTTAAACCTCAGTTCTTTCATCTTTAAAATGGGGACATTTAGACCTACCTTGCAGGGTGAGTGTGAGAATGAAATGAGAGATGGTCTGTGAAGCATTTAGTACAGGAACCAGATGAGAGATACTAAATCAGTGTTGGCCAGCATAGTTTCAAGTCTTGCTACTATTATTTTAATTATCTGACTACCAACTAACTCTAATACAGGATAAGGCTTCTTAAATCAGGCTGCGTTAAGCCCCGTGGGGCTGATGGATTTACTTCTGAATTGTCTCGGTGGGGTAAATAGGTAGGGATTTGTCCTTCCAATTCACCTCTTTCCTTCTCTCCTGATTCTTGGGGAGGGGACTGAACTGAGAATGGTCCAAATTATAGCAAAGGAAACTTTTATTGTCAGATGTGTGTCACATTCACTGACCACAGACCTGTTTTATTATCTAACCTCTCTCTATGCCTCAGCGCCTCCATTCATAACATTAAGGTGCTTTTCTAAAGAATTTCTTAGGGCCCTTTCAGTGACAAAATTTTAGTATTTCCAGTTCAGTTTAGGAGCTGTTAAAACTACCTCCAGCTGCTTTGTGAAAAACTTATTTTCTCCAATGTTTATGAAATAAAGTCAGGAAGAAAAATTCCAACAAAAATATCTAGTGCACTTATCTGACTTTGCAGAATTATCTTCAGGACAGACTTTAGGTCCAACAAGCAGAATCCAATCAAGTGCAATAAAAATAGCTGTTCCTGACATTTATATAGCAGTTTAGGCTTTTTGGGCAGCTAGATAAGCAAATGTCTTCACTTTTTCTGTTGCTTTTTGATCCCAGTAAGGAGAAGCTCTCCTCTAGGTGAGCATAGTCCTGACAGTTGGAGGAGGCAGCCTCAGCTACCAAGACCTGGAGATTCCAGACAAGTGGAGTGGAAGCATTTTCAGTCTGAAAACCTCTGGCTCCTCCATCTCACTCTCTCTGACAGAGTACCATCAGAAACTCTCTATGGGGATATAAAATACCCACTTGCATCCTATCCAACAAAAAATGTTGGCCCAGAAAGATTACAGAATGGTTTCAGGAGCCATTGTGTGAGCAGGGACTCCCGAAGGAAGAAATCTCCACTTTGCTGAGTACAGTATGAACTGAGCACTATAATTTGGTACATTATAATTAATACCATGAATCAGAGTATGATTAACCTTAGTTTACAGGTGAAGAAAGAGGAGCAGAGAAAAGTTAGGTAAATTGCCTGGGGTCACCCAGCAGAAGGGATTAAACTTGGATTCCAACTGAGAGCTGTCTGATGCCCAGAACCCACACGCTCTCCATGTTTTATGTCACCTTGCAACATACACAAAAACAAAAGCAAAGGCATAACAAACAATTCCTAGATTTCTTACAATATGACCTGGCATATTTTAGTACAGTGGACTGCTGTGCCTGGGGAGGGTCCCAGTCACTACCAGGAGTATCCTGTGGGTATACAATCAGGGGAAGGATATTTCTTTTGCTGCCCTGGGGTATCTCCAATCGCCACATTCAGGCAGCAGAAGACCAGCTAAAGAAGCACTGCTCCCAGAATGCTGAGTCCCTCTGTGACAATACTCCTTTAAAGGCCTCTATGCTCTTCTCATATTCTCCTCCTTTCTTTCCTCTCCCCAAATGGTTCTTAGGAAAAGCTTGGCTAATAGTCTTCAGATTTCTGAAGAGGTTTATCGCTAACACAAATTCACTGAGATCTTCTCCTTTTGACATGAGGAAACAGGCCCAGAGAAATAACCATCTTCATTCTTGAGGAGATTTATTTTCAGATGAAATCAGTTTTGAGAAAAAAAAAAAAAAAAAAGACAAGGCATCAGACCTGGGGAGGGATCTCTAGTGGAAAGCTTCTTCTCCCTGTGCCTTTTGAGCCCTTATTTTGTAGAGGAAAGGGGAAGAAGGTCATGGGGAATGAATTCCAGCTAAAGTGTGTGGATGAGCACCTCGTTAAACCCAGAGATTAAGATTTTATGATTTACAAAAATTGTAAATAGGCAGAAATCAGATAATATTTTTAGAAATTATCTTCTATGAGTGTCAGAGTTGCTGGTAGCAGGAAAGGGGCCTGCCATGTTTTGTAATGGGGAAAAAAGCTGAGATACCCCACTCAGAAACCAGACTCTAAAACTCTCACTACTCATGTCACTGAAGAACGTTTAAATTCTCTCTGCCTTGTGACTTCACTTAGGCCTCATTAGCTTGGGCCCTTTTCGAAAGGGTTTCATGGTCATTTAACCCCAGCCCAGGAATGAGTAATCTTTTGGGTACGTGTATGTCCTCCCTCTTAGGCTATTCACATTCCCCTCACCTCCTCCACCTCCAAATCTCATTCTGGAGTGAAAACCTTTGAATATACTTCCACCAGTATCACTTCTTCCCTGAAATCCTACATGATGTTTGGACCCAGCTGGGAAGCTATGGGGAAACGAGAAGTCAAAACTTCAGGACCAGCTCTTATCTACACTGGGATTGTGCTCACAGCTAAACTGTAGGACATGGGCTGATAAATGAGTACTCACCCCACCTCCTTGACTGTACTCTGGGAGAGCCCTAATGTGTCTACAGCAACAGTCCCGAATTAGGCCTTCTCTGACAACAACTGCCTCCTCTGCTTATTCCTACTTACAGCTATTTCTGAGAACCTTTAATGGAGTACTTTGTGTGTTTTGAGCACCCTCTAGAGACCACATTTTACCAATGCAGGCCCAGCTGTATGGCAAATTGATAGTTTTTCCAACCGTGACTGCTTCCCCACAGGTGTTTAAACTAATCTCTGCCCCAGCCTCAAAGTAGGAGGTGCAGAATCCCAGGAGCACAGAAAGATGGAGCTTGACAGCACCTTATAGATGACCTAGTGCTTCCCTAGTTTAAAGATAGTCCCAGACAGATAGTGACAGAATTAGGCCCCACCAATTCTAGGCAAGTGTGCTTTTTCACTATAGCCTGTTGTCTAAGCAGTGGGCGAAGTGAGCATTACAGAAAGTAGAAATAATGCCTTTTCTGATAAAAGGACAAATAATAGCTCACATACATGAGTGATTCCGATGTGCTGAGAACTATTCTCTACATGTAGCATCTTATCTAATTCTCACAGGAATCCTCTGAGGTAGATACTATTATCACCTTATTTTACAGACGAGGGAAATGAGGCATAGAGTGGTTAATTGACATATCCGTGTTTGCATGCAAATAAGTAGTAGAATCAGAATTAAGACCCAGGCAGTTTGACTCCTGAGCCCAAGCTCCTATTTTGTCTCTTCCCTTTCCCCTCCTTCCTTTCCATGTCTGATCAGTCACTAAGTTCATTAAGTCCTTGATGTGTATGTAAATCATGCTTTGGCTGTTGCTTAAAAATTCCCCTCTGAGTCATCTGAAGAGCCTAGTTTTTCATTCTGTGTTTTTCACTTGACTTGCTGTTACGTCAGATCTTCCTTATCCTGTTTTTATACAATTGATTTCTTCTTAAATCCAAGCTTAGGATTTCCCTTTATCCATTTTGGATATCATATTGTTTTCCATTCATTTGTTGGTATAAATTGAGCTGCATTTAGGTATGGTTCTTTGAACAGCTAAATCCACCAAACTGTATAATTGTCCAGTTAAAATTTTACATATAGTCCACAAAGATTTCCTTAGAAATGTTACTTTGCGTATATACTTCATATATTTTACTTTGTGTATATACTTTTTATATTTGCTACTTACTTTCAAATGGGCTAGCCATTTGAAAGTAAGTAGCAAATATCATGATACTTTAACCCTTAAAACTTCAGCATGCAACTTTTAAAAATGAGGGCATTTTCCTACATAATCATAATACAATTATCACAGTATAGAAAATTAGTAATAGATCTCAATATCATCTAATATAAAATCTGCATTCAAATTTTCCCGAATAGATCCCCAATATTGAATTTTTGAACCAGAATCCAATGAAGGTTCTCAAGTTGTCTTTCATTATGTCTCTTTAATCTAGAATGATCCTCTCACTTGTTTTCCCTCATGATATTGATATTTTAAAGAGACCACGAGGAGGGATCCAAGATGGCCAATCAGGAGCAGTTCAGGATTGCAGCTCCCAGTGAAAGTGTGGAGGGTGAGTGGATGCCGCATTTCCAGAAGGATTTTTATTGCCAACAGACCAGGAAATTCCCAGGCAGAGGAGCCCCACGGGTCACCAGCATGACTGGTTTGGCCAGCGTGGCTGTTTTGGCTGGCACGGCTGTTTTACTGATGCCCTGGCACGACAGTTCTCCATACAAAATACACGGGTCCGAGTGCCGATTTAGCTGGTGATTGGAGCTCCAGGAAGGCAGAGTTACCCATTCATCTGATTAAAAAGGGGACTGAAACAGGGAGCCAGGCCAGAAGATTCCCGGGCAAAAACGCACCACAAATCTCAGCGCTGCTGTTTCAGCCGGTGCTGTGGGTCACCGCAAGGGAAATCACACAGATCCCAGAACCTTTTCAACAGGTGACTGGAACACCTGGGAGACAGTTGAACGTTCAACTGTAAAAAAGGCTCTGAGACAGGGAGCCAGGTGATCAGGCTCAGCTGGCCTCACCCCCACAAAAAAGCAGCAATCAGAAACACTCTAGACTGAGAATTTCACAGCAAGCACAGCTGAACCCGGGATGGTCCAGCTCTGTGGGGGAGGGTCGTCTGCCATTACCGAGTCAGGCCACCACTACAGAGGTGGTTTGCCATTGCCGAGGCAGCCCGCCTTGCCGAGGCAGTTCTAACAACCCGTATAAACAGGACTGAAGGGAAGTTCACATGGCAGCTGGGCGGAGCCCACAGTAGGTCAGCAAAGCCTCTGTAGGCAGACAGTGACTAGGCTGCCTCCTTGCTGGGCAGGGCAGCCCTGAAAAAAAGGAAGCAGCATAACAGAAACTGATAAATAAAACTGTAACTCCCCGGAACAGAGCACCTGGGGAAAAAAAGGGGTTTATGAGTTCTGCTGCAGCAGACTTAAATGTACCTGCCCAGCAGCTATGAATGAACAACGGAGCTCACAGCTCAGCACTTGAGCTCCTATAAAGGACACACTGTCTCCTTAAGCAGCTCCCTGAACCCCGTAGATCCAAAGGGTCACCTCGTAAAGGAGAGCTCAGACTGACATCTGGCAGATATCCTTCTGGGGTAAAGATAGCAGAAGAAGAAATTGGCAGCAACCTTTACTGTTCTGAAGAAATTGGCAGCAACCTTTACTGTTCTGCAGCTTCTGCAGGTGATTCCCCAGATAAGCAGGGCCTGGAGTGGACCTCAGCAGTCCTACAGCAGAGGGGCCAGACTGTTAGAAGGAAAACTAAGAAACAGAAAGAAATAACTTCATCATCATCAAACTGGACACCCACTCAGAGACCCAATCTGAAAGTCAATAACTACAAAGACGACAGGTGGATAAATCCACAAAGATGGGAAGAAACCAGCGCAAAAAGGAGGAAAACACCCGAAACCAGAACGCCTCTCCTCCTACAAGCGATCACAACTCCTCACCAGCAAGGGAACAAGGCTGGATGGAGAATGAGTGATGAAATGACAGAATCAGGCTTCAGAAGGTGGGTAATAAGAAACTTCTGTGAGCTAAAAGAACATGTTCTAACCCAATGCAAAGAAACTAAGAACGTTGAAGAAAGATTTGATGAAATGCTAATGAGAATAAACAACTTAGAGAGGAATTTAAGTGAATTGATGGAGCTGAAAAACACAACATGAGAAGTTCGTGAAGCATACACAAGTTGCAACAGCTGAATTGACAAAGCTGAATAAAGGATATCAGAGGTTGAAGGTCAACTCAATGAAATACAACGAGAAGGCAAGAGTAGAGGAAAAAGAGTAAAAAGGAATGAACAAAGTCTTCAAGAAATATGGGACTACGTGAAAAGACCTAATTTATGTTTGATAGGTGTACCTGAAAGTGACGGAGAGAATGAATCTAAGGTGGAAAATACTTTTCAGGATATTATCCAGGAAAACTTCCCCAACCTAACAAGGCAGGCCAATATTCAAGTCCAGGAAATACAGAGAACACCACAAAGATATTCCTCAAGAAGAGCAACCACAAGGCACATAATCATCAGATTCACCAGGTTGAAATGAAGGAGAAAATGCTAAGGGCATCCAGAGAGAAAGGTCGGGTTGCCCACAAAGGGAAGCCCATCAGACTCACAGCAGATCTCTCAGCAGAAACACTACAAGCCAGAAGAGAGTGGGGGCCAATATTCAACATCCTTAAAGAAAAGAACTTTCAACCCAGAATTTCATATCCAGCCAAACTAAGCTTCATAAGTGAAGGAAAAATAAAATCCTTTGTGAACAAGCAAGTACTCAGAGATTTCATCACCACCAGGCCTGCTTTACAAGAACTCCTGAAAGAGGCACTAAACGTAG